>QQNG01000291.1:0-135950 GCA_003666085.1 Pseudocercospora crystallina
GGGAAACGAGGGGGGGGGGGGGGGAGAGGAGTGGAGGGCTATTCCGACAGAAATAACCACCGTCAACACCACGAAACCGAAGAGGAAATTCCAAGAGAAGAAATCTAATCCCCAACGACTCTATATTCCGAGAGGGCGGCAGGTCGAGTTGGCTTTTACGAGGGAGAAAAGGCGCATACCGAGAGAGAAAAGGGAGGTGACGCCCATGATTGTGAGGGGGATCGTGAGGACGATATTCAAATCCAGATTCGTGCCATAGTGAAGTGCGAAATAGAAGATGATGCTGTGAGAGGACGTCAGCGAAATGGACGACGCAGAGGTTATGATTGGGTCTACGAACGGGAATGCACCGCTGGTAAGGACAATAGGTATCCAATTCGCTGCGATGGCGAGTTTGTGCTGGCTGAGGTCGAGGGGGAGTTGAGGGAGCATAGTTCGTTGTTGTTCTGCTTTGATCTGGTCGATTGAGTCGGACGAGGGATCTCTAGAAAGATTGCTGGAGGCCATTGAGAACTGACTTGTCTCTGATGTCAGTGAGAAATGAATTGCGAGTCTGATAATGGGTTTGAGAATGGCAGTAATGCTTGAGTACTCTGTTCCTCTCCAAACCTTTCATCGTCAAAGGTGCTCTATGATATATATCATACAAATTCTTCTCATACCCACCGCTCAACGCAGACATCGCTAACTTCTTGGTAATGTGCTCTCTCAGCCGCTGTGTGAGGCAGTGTTGATTCTGTTGCAAGACCAAAATACTATATCAATGACGATGATCTCCGTCCGTAGAAGAGGATCGCGTGCGTATGTCTCCGGCTTGCATACCAGTGAGCGGCTGCTTGCAGTACATCGGCGTTCATTTTCGGCCGTACTTCGATGCAAGGTGCAGATCATTGCTGTATTTGTGAGCCACTGCGAGCTTCTGTTAGGGGAGCTGCAATGCTTGGCACTGGAGGATGGAGGATGCACATCGTGCTAAGCCAGGCTGAGGGCTCGGCATAAAGACGTCGGTGACCTCACTGACGGAGGCACAATGGAAACTCTCTGAGAGCGGATCCAATGCATCGCTGATTCGTAAAAAGCACGAGCTTTATGGTCCATGGCGGGAAGTTATAGTAGGGCTGGCAGCTTTCGCTTGCTGACTGATTATGTTTTGTAGAAACAGAAGGCGTGGTAGAAGGCCGCGGCATCCATCTCTTGTGGGTTCACAAGCAGCCCGCCGTTGGGCAAACTGCGATCCCGACTCAACACATTCATCCTCTCAGCAAGTCTGCCAAGCTCAGGGTCCTCCGACTCGTCCTCAAAGACCTCACGGAAGCCTTTCCGGTACATCAATTCCAGACCATAGTCTTCAGCCAGCGCACGGAAAGCCTCCCATGGAACAACATATTCTGGCGCGTCGACCGCTTCCTCCAAGTGGTAGTAGTACTTCCATCCGAATGGAGGACGGAAGACGCCATCGCGGGGAAGAGGTTTCTTCGTCAGTGGTTGTTTTCTTGGGAAGGTGACGGTGTAGAGTTCGTTGCCCCATTTTAGCGGTGGCAGGTCCTCGTCGACGGGCGCTGGAGAGGCACCGTTTGCTTGAGGTTGCTCCTCCGCTTTAGCTGGGGCATCAAGTGTTCGCACGGGCTCGGATGGCTTCTCAGGATCCCAGTCATCGTCGTCTTCGTCGTTATCATTTGGCTGTGGATCGCTTGGCTTTTCTGGGTCCCAGTCGTCGTCTGAGGCATCGGCAGGCTTCTCAGGATCCCAGTCATCGACATCTTCCGCAGCTCGGCTGCTACCAGCGCCGTTCTGATTCGCAGGCGTCGATTTGCCATTCGGAGTTTTACCTGAGCTCTCCTTCGCGAGCTGAGACTTGACTTGTGCTGTGATGACATCGCTATTTGGCATGACTCCAATGAATCGTCCGCCCTTTTTGAGAGCACCAGATACGTTCTTGAGCATGCCTCTGGCAAGTTCTTCCGTCTCGAAAGAATAGTGCAAGGCGAACATCATGCTCACGACATCAAAGCCTCCACTCATCATACCACCCTGAATGATACCGCCTGGCCCAACGTTGGGATTGAACCCTACCGATCGTACAATAGGGATGTCGATGAGTGAGTGGGCGAAGGTGTCGTGAACGAAGAACTCGGCTTGCATGCGCGGCTTCTGATAGCGACCACGGTTGTTCTGACGAGGGTTGTTGAATCGCTCCTGTGCTTGCTGGATAGAGATATTGGCGATATCGCAGCCAACGTAGAGTACTGGTATTTGTGGAGCCTTCTCCCATTTGCCCAAGTCACCTCCCTTGCCACAGGCCAGATCGATGACCTTCATGTCGTAGACGGGAATTTCTGGTCTCGAAAACTTTTGAATGAGTGTCGACTTGATCCAGTTGTTCAGACTTCGTAGACCTTTGATCTTGCTCTCTGTGTTACGCCAGTCACGGCCTCGCTCAGGCACTGCGTTGTAGTGATCTGCCACAAGTTCTGCTGCGTTTACGGAACGACCTTGAACAGCCCTTCTGGCCTCCTCCTCTCGTCTTCTCCTCTCTTGCTCGGCAGCCTCTCGGTTCGCGGCAGCGATGCGTGAACCACCACCTGGTCGCTTGAGCTTCCGAGGCGGAGAGCGGTCGCCATCGTCGTCTTCTGGATCGGCCGGAGGTGGTTTTGCTACTGGCGGTGGACTCCGCCGCGCGTATGCGTTGGGTGTGTTGGTTCTGCTGGACTTCGCTGCTTGCTCTCGCTTCCTCTTGGGTGCAGCCCGCTTGCGGTTGTCTTCTTGCGGCTCGTCTCCAGCCATGTTGATAGTGATGTAGGTGAAAAGAGATGGAGAGGGTTAGTCCACGTCGACGGTCGCGGACACAAGAATGATATCGAGGTCGAAGAAGAGCACGTGCAGAGTGTTGTTGTAGTGAGAAGAAAGTGATGGTGAAGCTGCGTGCTGTTCCTGGTGTGACGCGCTGCAGGGTCAAGCTCCGTAGCGGCGGCGAGAGCCGCATCACAAGCCGACGGAGGCAGATCATCATGGCTTGGAGGAAACACATCAACGCAACTGCCTGCCATCCATCACCGACTTGCGCCCACAACACCAACTTGCACGACATTTGATTGAAGTCAGATCTGCGAAGACATTCAGCGACTAGAATCACGACGACACCAGCGAAGAGTACACTTCAACGCCCACGATGGGTGAGCCACAGTACCTCGCCTACCCAACGCTGGCGATTGCTCAGCACGTCTTCACTCTCGCGTCGCCTTCAACCGAATCGCACGCCAAGCAGACATCATTGAACGCTCTCCAAGATGGAATCCGCGAAAACAAGATGGCGCCGCTATACGCCTACCTGGCACATCCCCAGAACGGGAAGCTGAACGCCGCCGGGGAGGGCAGCGCGGTACTGTCGCCCACTATCAGCCGAGCCAACACGAACACGAATGCGCCTTCACCTGGTCCTATGCACATGCTGCGGAGGACAAGCAGCATCAATGCTCCCTCGATTGTTGGTGTGCTTGGCGGCAAGACAGACACAAGCGTGGAGCTGCCGTGGGACGAGCAGTTGTACGAGAGCCTCAAGGCGGACAACGAGAAAGAGCTGGCCGAGATCCAAAAAGAGGAGGATGATGCCGTGGAGCAGGCAGGCGAGACTGAGATCCAGAACGCGCGCGGTAAGCGAGCTGAGTTCTACGCCCGCGTGGGTGACAAGGACAAGGCGCTGGAGGAGTTTGAGAAGCTGCTGGAGAAGACGAGCATTTTGGGCACCAAGATCGACATCGTTCTCTCACTCATCAGAATCGGCCTCTTCTTCGACGACAAGCTGCTTGTAAAGAAGAATGTCGACCGAGCACAACAGCTCGTCGAGAGCGGAGGTGACTGGGACCGCCGAAATCGCCTCAAGGCATACAACGGACTGCATCTCCTCACTATCCGCGCACACAACCTCGCTGCACCTTTGCTACTCGACTCTCTCTCGACCTTCACATCCACCGAACTCTGCTCCTACAGCTCGCTCGTCGTTTACGCTACCCTTGCAGGGTCCGTCAGTCTGCCACGGAGAGACTTCAAGTCCAAGGTCGTTGACGCACCGGAAGTGCGAGCAGTGTTTGGCAGTGAGAACGATTCAGACAGACTATCAGCATTGGGCGGTGCGGCATCTGCTGGGCCAGCGGCTGGTGACGAGGAGGATATGGCAGTCGACGGTGCCACCTCCACTCCCAAACCAACCGCAGTTAACCTCACCACGCTGGCTTCAGGCTCAGCATCGGCTGAAGCGCAAGCCAAGGCGGAGCCCAAGATTGACTTCAAGCCTTTGGCCAGCATGATCTCGAGCTTGTACGCTGGAAACTATTCCAGCTTCTTCACCAGCTTGGCCGCCGTCGAGCAGAACTTCCTCGGCCGGGATCGCTACCTATACGAGCACAAGAGCTGGTTTGTGCGTGAGATGAGGCTGCGCGCGTACGCACAGCTTCTGCAGAGCTATAAGGTGGTCGGGCTGGAGTCTATGGCGAACAGCTTCGGTGTCTCCGTTGACTGGCTCGACAAGGACCTCGCGCCATTCATCGCTTCTCAGCGACTGCCGTGCACGATTGATAGGGTTCGTGGTGTTATCGCCACTCAACGAGCCGACGACAAGAATAAGCAGTAAGTTGCAACAAGCAAGATCCTCAGAATCCAATGCTAATCCGTCTTTCAGATACAACGATGTCGTTCGACAAGGCGATCAACTCATCACGAAGCTGCAAAAGTACGGCCAAGTCGTCCGTCTCCGAGGAAGTGAGCGCAGTTGAGTGGGAGTTTGATGACCTCTCCTCAACCTTCTGTAAGGAATGCATGTCACAATAGCGCATTGTATCATACTAGCTCCGTAGCCAGCACTAGAGGCTTCGCATAGCGCGGCGCAAAGGGCCGGAAAGAAGTACGAAAATGAATAGTTGCATGACTACCTCTTAACCCTAGTTCACATTACATCCTATCCTGCTCACTCGAATGAGGCAATTCATTCCTCCCATCAAATCGATCATACTCCGCTTTCTCCAAATCTATATCTTTGAACAATCGTGCCTAGGAATCGCCACACGTCAGCCCGGTCAGCGCCCAATCCCTCCCCATTCAGATGCGCTCGCAGAAAAGGATAAGAAAAGAGAAAGGAAGGGAGGACCACATACGTTGATCGCCAAATACGGTCTCTGTTCCTCCATAGGCGAATTCTCAAAATCTATGAGAACGTTGGAACTACATTCTGGACAGAATTTATGGGGTTTTTCGCGGCGGCCGTAGAAGTAGGATTTTAGATTTTTGTCGGAATCGTTGTGGAAATGCACGGAGGTGCGGAGGGGGTAGACGAGGAGGTAGCCTTGAGGGTGAGGGTGAGTGAGTGAGCGAGTGGACGAAGCGAAGTTGGGTGTAAAGTAGGGGGGTGGGAGAGGGAAGGGAATTGGAGGATAGACAAACCATATTTCGTACAAATCGAGCAATTACAATGCCCGATTTTGCCTGAGCCGACGGGGGCGAGGGCTTCGGGGAGGGTTACGGTGAAGGAGATTAGGTTGCAGTGGCAGGAGGCGGAGTAAGTCGTAGGGGTTGGAGTTGAGGTTAAGGAGGACATTTTTGGGGAGAGTGGTAAGGGAGAGTGGACATCAAGGTGGTTGTGGGTCTGGATGGGAGAGAGAGCATGTGAGGAGGGGATGGGGTTGAGGTATGGGGGAGAGGGAGCGAGATAGGAAGGTGCGGATGGCAAAGGGATTGGGAATCCTTCGCTGCGATGTTGCCTGGATGCATGGTGATTATCGTCTGCGTACGTGGAGACCGAGGCATGCATTCACTGAGATGTGAATCACTGAGCTGCTCCTGGGCAGCGAGCACGACTCTCAAGATGTCGCAAGACCTACATGTGGTCACATTGAGCATGGAACGGCGTGTGGACGGAGAGGGACAATGTAGACTGTAGCTCCATATGCATCCAGCCGTGGAGCATTGCACTCCCATACATAAGGTCAGTATCACAGCTATGATCACGCACGGTGCTCTTGATAACTTGTCTTGATGAACAAGGAATGTTGATGTTTGTGAGAGGCAGAAGACGTCGACAGCGTTGTTGGAAAGTAGGATTCACAGCACGGAGCAGCCTCTGGCCCACAACTCGCAACATCCCTGTCGCGACTCATTCACTTTGATCTCACCTCATCGACGCCCGTGAGGCCACATCATGACTGTCCTGAGGAAATTCGATTGATTCATGCGAGACATTTAAAGATGAAGAGCGATTGATCTTAAAAAGATTCTTGTATAACTACATGATAAATGAGTATTGTAGATCGACCGACCATCGTCGGAGTCGTCGTGAGAGTGATTGGTATCTTCGCAAACGCTTCAAAAGGGAAAATCAAAAGAATGGTAATGGACATCCGTCCCGAGAGCATCGAGGCTCTCGTATTTAGAAAGCTCCAAAGCTATTCAACTTTTTGAAAAACGATCTCGTCTCCGGAAGCTCCGCAATCTTAGCCAGCTTCGGCGGTCTAATCATCAACGAAGTCGTTCCAGTTCGTCGAGAAGCCGAAGATGGCCTTCTCTTCAAGAACCTTGAGGCGATAGACGACCTGCGAGATACGGTCGGTCGAATCACAGGAACGATCGCGGTGCATGTCTCCTGCGGTGGCGGAAGGGTCTCTTGTGACTTTTCCAGCTGGCTCCAGGTTTCCGAGTGTAGTGAGATTCTCCGTAGACCATCAGCGGCCTCCTCCACCAGAGGCCACGCGGTCGGGGCAGTAATTGTAGAGTCGCAAAGTAGCTGATGTAGTCTGTCCTCTGGTGCATCGTTCGTGTGAGAGGGGCCAGGAGTCGGACTCTGCATCGTACTTGCCCGGGAGACAGTTGTGCTCCGAGAAGAAGTACGTCGCGGCATGTGCGGCCGCGAGCCGTTCTCGTTCAGCAGCACAGACCCTAGTCCGCTGCGGTATCTGGAAGATGCTGGTGAGACGGACCGAGAGTGCCATTGCCGGACGCCGTTCGACACAAGCTCGTCAGAGCCAACGCTTTCAGGCCGAAGATCGGTCGAGTAGATGGACATACTTGACACACTGCATCGCGAAGATAGTGCTCGTCGGGGCGTACCAGGGATGAGCTCCGGTCCATCTCTCAGGAAGTTTGCAATATCGTGCATGTTCCCGAAGTCAACATCTGCAGCTCCGCGAGGCTCCAGTCTGTGGGGTCTTGGCAGATCTCTGATGAATCCAGCTAATTCTTGCGTAGAGTCTCCCTGGACTCTAGCTTCGCGAGGCTCCATGATTCTTCTTGGCCGGTCGCGACTTGGACTTCTCTTAGATGGAATTGAGGGCGCATACTCCTGGATGATCGGAGTATACACTCCTTTGGCCAGACTAGAGGACCTAGACGGCAAGGCGATCTGTATCTCCGGTTCTTCTGGGGCATCGTGCCACTCGACGCCATCGCTTCTATACTCCAAAGTCTTTATGCTCCCGACTGGCGAGAGTGGCGGTGGGGTCGAGCTTCCGTCGGAAAGTGATGGCATGTCGATCGAGTCGCTTCGAGTCATAGATGATCGTGTACTCATCGGCGTCCGTTCTGGTGCTTCGAAAATACTGTCTGCTGTGAATGCTGTAAGGGCGTCCTTGAACGGCTCGAGCCCTTCCAGCGTACGGAGATCCTCCTTGATCTGTGCCGCCCTCAAGTTGACGTCCATACCCAAAGCCATGAAGTCCTGGTTGGGACCTTTCATAGCGGTCAGAGCGACTTGGAGACAGTCATGGGCTTTCTCAAGCCTGCCCAACTGGAACTCTACATGGCCCATCACATAGAGCACCAGGCCGAGGGTCTGGTCTTCCTGCTTGGCTTCCTCTAACACCTGTGATGCTGAGGTGTAGTCTCCGAGTCGCGCGTAGATAGTAGCTGCATTTAGCAAGCATAGAGTGCTCTCCAGATCTCGGCGAATTGTCCTGGATAGGTGCAAAAAGATTTCGGCCTGTACGCCCAAGTCAGCTTACCGCATGTCAATGAGTGAGGGAACTGCGTACTGCATCCTGCCATTCATATCCATGATAAAGATCGGAGCCGCGGTGCCAAAGATGAATTTCGTTGTCCGAAACGCGGTCATCGATTGGAGCTGGGGTGTTTGTTACAAGTTTGGAAAGTCGCCTGAAATACAGTCAGAATCATCAGCGTGTGTGTGACAATGCACGATTTTCGCGCAGCTGATATCTCACCCCGGGTGCTTCTGAGGTATAGCCGGCGGCTGCATTGTGGCAGTTGGAGCCATGGGAATTTCTGTGAGACGGTCCATGGTCGGAGAATATGCGATTTAAAAGCGCAGAACAACAGATTCGTTGTCACGCGGCCGAAATGTTTGCTCTTCTTTTAGCAACGTTCCAGCTCTCTTCACAAGGTAGCTGGTGATTTTGCCCGCTGATGTCCGAACGCCAGCTCCACGCGTGGCATATTCTGGAGCCGCCCTGCAGCCAGCCACGGCTTTGACAGAACACCGCTAGGATCAAGGTGAATGGACTTGCACTTTCGGAGAAGTTGCAACGACAAGAACTTCATAGCCAGGGAGACCGCAGCTCTTGACTACTTCGACACAATGGAAGAAAGCATCCAGGCCGAGGCGTTCGTCTCGGTTTGCCAGTACGACGATCATCTGCAAGGCGCCATTGGCGTAATCTGTACAATACCGCTCGATTAGAGTTATCGGCCTCGGATAGCAGAACAGCAAGACCTCTGCGAGCATCGCATCTTCATGCAATACTGAACTCGATGTCACTCTGACCATGCGCTCCTCTGGCAAATATTTGTTCATGCAGGTTGGTACTTCAACACCATAGATGTTCAATTCGCCTTGACTCTTCTCAAGAAGAAGACTTTCAAGCAATCCGGAGCCGCTGCCGATCTGTTGGAAGATCAGCTACATTCGGAGCAAGTGTGTAGGAGCAAAAGGCGGAGGTGGGGATTTGAAATGGAGCCGAGGCATGGATGCTTTGCGCCGGCTGTGAACCCTGCGAAGCGGCCATTCGGAGAGCCGTACAGACGAAGAGGGCGTGTGCCACGAAGAGAAAGCGCATAAAAGTGTGAGGAGCATCGTCGTCGACCCCGCTGGACATGGGCGGGCAGAGAAAGACGACGGACGCCATTTGCTCGTTCGGCACCACCTCCATCAGTCTTGTCAAGCCATGGCGCTTTCCAGACCCCATGACTGCGATGAGCCTGAGGCCACATTTTCGCTCAGTGTTTCGAGATCATGTGCGTGCACTCACCGAGAGGACCAGCGCAGGCTTCTTAGGCAATCGCACGATCAGAGTCTCGAGCAGTCGTAAGCTGAGCGAAACGCAACAGTCGGGCAGCAGCTGCGGCTGGTCGTTTAGGCTGTTGAGAATTGTTTCCATCGCTGGCGTCTCGCGCAACAATGTGAGTCACTATAGGCCAGCATGCAGTAGAAAGCAAGCAAGAAGCAGCAGTAGTGGGCCTCGCGTGCGCGGGCGGAGGAGGCTGGAAGACGCTGCTGAAACGCTTCGATCAGCTCACGCAAGCAGCTGTCGTCTCCATCTGCAGTGTCAAGTATGTTTCAGAAGACGTCCTGCATGCGCAGTTGACGTGGTATGAGAGGGTTGCAGTGAGTATTGCGAGGTATCTGTTTCGTGGTGGAAGAGGATGATGAAGATCGAGAAAACAGCGGAATGGAAATGGAAGCAGCACAGGGCACAGAGCACAATTCTAGAACGCCAAGACGCAGCAAGCTTGGGCCAGAATATTGTCGATGAGTGACTTCACTTCCCTTCATCTCCGCGTAAGATATAGGAGACATCCTTCCCGATCCCATTCGCAGTCCAATGCAGCAGACAGTCGTACAGTCAGAATGGATTATTGAGAGTGAGGTCGGAGCAGTGGAGGAGTGCGATTCAGGACCGCACGCCAAAGCTCTCATGCGCGGCGAATCCGATGGCGGGAGAAGACTTCTCAGCTTCGTCAGTGCTGCACTTTACAGTCTGCCCCGCCAGCAGGCATTCCCTGTGTCTGTCTTCGGCTTTCACATTCACACTGACTTCCAATGATCATCGCCCTCACATGTGATGCCGAAGCCAGCAATCTTCTGCCGGGAGACATTCCTGTCTGAGTCTCATCGACCGTTGACAACCGCGGAAGGCCGTTCTCACCCGTTGCAACGGCTGCCACGATGCCACCGCCTTGTGCACGCTCCCGAGCAAGCGCTTGAGTGACCATGTTCCGTACTCGTGACCTGCCAGCTGTCCGAGGTGTCCCAGCAGGCCGGTGACGTTCGGAGCAGACGGCTAGAAACGGCAGCTGCAGAGTCGTGCGTCGGGAGGAACCCTCAGCTCTGAAGAGGACGGCAGCCGGCCATCGTCGAAAATCGAGAAAGCGCTGGCTATGGACGTTCGCACCGGTATCGCTATGCCGACAACGTCTGCATTCTGCACGGCACTCGGGGGACATCCTGTCGATATTCTCTGCCTTCGAAAAACCATGAGCTTTGCCCTGGCTCGCAGTCGCCGAGATCGACGTGCATCACGCGTCTCCGCCACAGCTGTGGACACAGCCTCACTTTGCCAGCAGGCAAGCTAGCAACTGAGTTGCATCATGCATATGCAGCGTCTACGATGCAGAAACTGGAAGCGACCGCAAAATGCCTTCCAATTTGGTGGGAATTGTTGTAATTTCTCGCAGTCTGCTTGGATCAATCGAAGTGAAGATGATGTTCGTTGGCTGTCTCGGTAGGCGCTCGTGCTACTCTACCGCGAGAACCCTGATCGGATCATCTACATTTGAGGCTGCAAAGCTTGTCCAAGTAAAACGCTGTCGTGACCGTTGATTGGCGTCGACTGGGATGACGCTTACGCCTAGTTGAACGGAACGGCAATGCCGAGCAACGACATCAGCCAACCAACCTGTTTTTCAACACTACAACAACATGCGCCATCTGGAGCACGAAGAAAGCAGCGATACGGAAGGCTTGGGAACAGCAACCGTCTGAGCTGACCCGCCGCCCCTGAAACACACGAACCCTGTGACTACCTGGACCGGCCGTTCATGGCAGCCTTCGAGAACAACGACCGAGAGCGTTTCGAGCATGTGCTCTTGAGTGGTCATCGCGGCCTGGCCATGGTGGCGTCCGAGACCGCTATGCGCAGGTACTGTACATCCCGCGCTTCCAAAGGCCATGGACCTGGAGACGATTCATACCACGTAGGCACGCAGCATGACCGCGTGTCCTGCGAGACTGTGCTCATATCCTCGTCCGTCGAAGGACGAAAAGCAAACCGGAGCAGATTCCTGATGTGTGCATGGCCGACCGAAGCGCTTCTGTAACGTTACAAGCTCGAAAAGATCGAGCCCATATCGGACGATGATCACAATAGTGCAGAGGAAGACCAGGTACAATGTCGCAATCTCTGATGCATGTGAGAATCGCAGCCTCCATGCGGCCTGTTCATCGACCGCAGGAACGCGACGAGGAAAAGGACTCCAAAGTAGAACATCGAGCTAGTTATGCACGCTGCTGAGCTACTGTATGCATGCTGCTCGATGGTGTCCTGCAGCTGGCCACAAGAAAAAGAGGCTGTGTGGAGGATCAGGCACTTTAAAAGGCTTCGCCCCGCAAGTAGTTCTTCTGACCGTCCACCTCGCCCTCCTGCCCGCCCATTGGCCCACGTCCTCCTCCCCTTCTACTTCCATTCTTCTCTACCAGGGCGCACACTCTAATCACAGTCGTTGCAAACCCATCTGAGACATATTACGTCGTTTCTTTTTCTATTCCCAATAACTTAGCACGCCTAGACGTCGTCCATATATCGCATCGCTTACATCATCAACAACTGTCAGGAACAGGACCATCGACTCGCAAACAGACTCCAACTCTTACCATGCCTGTGCAACTCCTACCTGCCTCGGCGCAGGCCTTTGCGCCTCGTTCGGGACCAGAGATCGTTCTCAATACCAAGGTCGAGCCCTGGTTAACGCAAACATTGAAACGAATCAACCGGATCAAGCGACCACTCAACAGCGTTCCACAACATTTCCGATGTCTCACAGAAACACTTGGTGGTGCTTCCGCACTATGGACGCTAGCATCGCTCATGTTACCCAAGGCACCCGATTCGGAGCTGCGCAAAGATGACAATCCATTGGTTGAGGCCTTGTTCAACTACCAGCTTATTCACGTTGAGGCATATGTCGTTCACGTCGATATGGTCTCACAACACGAGGTCGCCTTCAAGCTCACACCTGAAACCATTGAGTCGCTTATTGAGTACCACAAGGACATCTACTCAATAGACGCATCTGCGAGCACATGGACCTGGCCAGAGAAGGAGGCCCAAGTCAAGAAAATGCAGGAGGAGTTCGTTCAGGCAGCGAACAAGTTCGTGTTCCGCACAAATGTGCGCGCCCTGGAGGGTATGGAGGAGGATGGCGCCGGAGAGCTACTCGAGGGTCGATCTGAGGATGTCAAGAATGCGATCATGAACATGTTCGTTCCTCTTCTTCCTCCACCGCCGAGAATCGTGGACGTCATTCACCCAGCGCCGCTCCTTCCAAATGCGTCGATGCACAGCACTTGGTGGGGACCTCAACAGTCATTACCTTCAACTCATCCGATACCTGTGGATTCGTGGAAGGTTCTCCCATCGACTCCCTCGCCGACGGCCACCAGTTGCAGCGACAATCAATCCAACATCTTCTGGCAGGAGTCTGCGAACGTGCAGCTACCGTCACCCACGCCATCTTTCAGCCAGCCATACACTTCGGCGCCATCTCAGTACTTCAGCTCGCCGCAATGCTATGCTCCAATCCCGTTGTCGAGCAGCTTGCCTCAGCACTGCGGTACTGATATCAGCATGGGTGGTTTCAATGACTTCGGTTGGAGTCAGAGCAGCTTTGCGACTCACTACGCCACTGCTGTATGAGAGCTATCCAGCAATGGACAGCGCTCTTACTACTCCTGTCATTGATTGACATTCCCGTCGGCGTTCTGGCCCCACCCGACGAACCTCTTCCTCTGGATCACATTCTTGGAACCTGATGCGCACAGGCAATCCTGACATGAGACCACGACTGCGATGCGATGTAAACGATACCCGATGTTGATCATCACCATATAGCCGACATCATCATCACTCGAAAAAGCCTTTGGGAAGACGAGGCATCTGGACGGCGTTCAGCAAGCGACGCTATTGTTTACTCTTTTGGATTTTATGGATTTGGGATCTGGACATTTAGCAAGCGAGCGGAGTTTCCCTTTAGTCTTTTACTGGATTTACGACGGAAGCATATCCACTGGGGAGGCATGCACTGCAAAGACAGGACAAAGGCTTTTCGACCTCGCGGTCAACAACAACAACTCATCATCTATGGGAGGAAACGATTGCATGCTTGTTCATCACTGGGAAATGCTCTGGGATTCTGCGACGCGTATACGCTTGACGACATCTGGAATGCCATCTTCGACTCGACTTTCGCTTCTCGATTTTAATGCCGGTATGATACAGCAGCCTGGAAGCCCGCCGTACACTCCGGTCTTGAGATTGCAAAAGTCCAGACAGCGGATACGGCGTGGGGATGAGGGCTAATGTTTGAATACAAAACGATGGACTTGGTCCCGGCGACCAACTGGATGTTTCCATCTGAACGGCAATGTCTTTTTTCTCTGTGAGCTCGAGCGTTTGATACGTCTCGGCTCCCCTAATATGACCACCAATCTTACAACACACCATACTGGATCCGACGACTTGGGACCTTTGACACTCTGCGCGCCAGCTCCTGTCCTAAAACTGGGGCTGGGACTTCGATGCTTGTTTCCGAACGCTAGTCGGGAGGAGGTAGACCTGTCTGAGAAGTTACTGCTTTACAGAGTGTGCATCGCAAGATGTTGTTCAATTGTTCGGAGGACTAGAGTACTTGGGTGTTGAGGCGAGTCGCCTTCACTGGTTTGGACTTGGCCGGATTAGGAGGAAGTGGTCAGCATCATAGTTACATCCTACTATGCTCCCTAACTGGTTTAGATGGAGGTGTCCGAAGACATGTTGAGCATGTCATGGGCAAAATGGATGCAGGAATCGTTTTATCTAGGACTGAGTCCTGCCGTGGACATCGGATCTTTTTCGTATAAATGTTAATCCGCTTTTGGAAGTCAGCGTTCTTCTCAGTCACATTTCTCAACTCGTAGCTTAATCCTCTTGAGGTTGTCGTGCCGATCAATGGTGATCTCGCCTGGGGGCGTCTGAGAGGCGGCATGTGTGACAATACACAGTACCTGTGCCGGTGGGGGAGATGGGTGTGCCTACCCTCGGGAAATGTGACTTGCGAGTGCATGTGAAAGGGCGAGGCTGCAGATGAGGAGTAAGGGAAGTAGAGTAGCTTTCGGTTGCCGGCAGAGTTGTAAGCTTGAAGCGCCATCGACGTTTGTGGTTTGCTTGGCAGCACGTGCAAGGCTCCGCCGCCAACCTTTGTTCCACCATGCGATCATGCAGCCTTGTTACTCAGAGACGTCGCTGTCCTCGTTCTTCCGCCCTCAAACCTCGCCATTCACACCGCGGCCGCTGTGAGCCTATCCACATCTTCTCTAGGCCGAAGCAGGATGCATTAGCAGCGACCAAGCCATGCCACCTGCCAATACTCCGCGAGTGACGTCTCCGGTAAGCAATGCTCTCTGCCTCGCGCTTGCGCTACATGTGCCATTCACCATATACTCCGTTTTCCACTAGAGGACGCATTTGCGCTGCCACTGACCTTATGCTGCCAGAATACCGTCAGCCCGCCCCCAACACCGCCGCCGGAACAACGTCCTCTCACCCCGCTCTCGCTGTCTTATCTGTCTTCCCCGGTGCCCGATCTTGCCGCGACGCTACACCACCCGGCTGCTGACGACGAGGCGGATGAGGCCAACGTGAGCTTTCTGCGCGATTCCTTAGAGTCTCTAGAACAGGCAGACATTGGCAGCCGGAATCATCGGAGCGAAGACCGCAGAGATATCCACGCAGCCGTAGCCCGCGATCCACGACTCTCCTCCAGCCGCACGTCTGGCATTCAGCATTCTGGTTCACAGACCCCCGGCGACAGCGTGGACGACTTCTCAAGGCGCGAACGGCTGCAGCGAGTGCTTGCACGCCTGAATCGCATTCACGATCTGCCCGGTTCTTCCAGCGCAACCGCAGCTTCGACATCAGCGCAAGGCGCGTATAGCAATCGAACGCCTTCCCCGAACCGCCAATCGCTTTACGATTGGGCTCCTTCGCACGACGAGCCAGCTGCAGAGGAGGAGAGCGAGCTGGACCAAATTCTTGCCGATTTACGCCGGCAACAGCCTGATACTCACCCGGATATTCTGCGCGTGCTAGGTCAAAGCCAACTTAGATCTTCTTCGCGCCAGCGAGATCGTGACTCGCATGTGCCCTCCACCTCGGACTTGACGGATGCTGCTGAGCGGAGAGATCGTTTGCGTGAGAGGAGGCGGAGAGAGAGCGAGTGGGTGAGTTTGAGGAGCCGGGCAGTATTGCAGCGGGCGAGGCAGGAAGGTTCTCCATCTGCCACGGAGAGAATGCTGCGCTATGTTATGGAACGCGAGAGGAGCGGTATGAGTGAAGAGGAGGAACGGGCACGAGGGACTGGCTGGTTCAGCCCCGGCGCTGGACGCACAGGCAGTGAACAGCATAGGAGTTCCAATTCGAACAGGGACTCATGGCCACTGCCACCTTCAGCCAGTGAGCTTCGAAGTCGGACGATGCAAGAGCGGACAGAAGCAATGCAAAGACGCTACATGACTGAGAGTGCCGCACCTCGACTACCTCGAATATCAACTCCACCCGTACCCACAAGCTCAACGCCGCCAGGAGCTTCGCGCTTCCTTGAGAACGCGCTGGAATATCTCAACCAGCTACGATCATGCTACTCCTATGAGCAAGCACTCTCCGCTGCCATCGACCATGGTCTCGCGACAAAGGAATTCTTTGCCGATAAGCATGACGACTTCGTGATGGATCTATCAGAAGTCAATCCTTTCGCCGCGACATCATGGCTCCAGCCGGGCACAGTATTCGAAGGCCATCAGCACGCGACCAGCGGCAATGCGGGTCTACTATCTCCCAGACCGGGAGGCTCTGGCCACTCGGTGGAACAGATCAATCCGAATTACCGCACTCAGGGCGCAGCTACGACGACCGGGTTTGACCACCCACCTGGCTCAACACGCGTCGCACCTTTTGACGCCACAAGGCCGTGGCTATCGCATCAATTTGCAGCTCCGTTCCACTCTACTGGTGGTCTTTCCGCCAAACCTCCAGAACCTCACGACCATTGGCCTGTTCGTGTCATCATACATTCCATTGATGAGGAGCGAATGACACTACAAGGAACAATGGAGGCATACGATGTCCCTCAACATCCAGCAAGCGTGTCCATCCTCAATTCTGTGGATCGGCCAAAGGCAGGCAAGAAGAATGCTCCAATCACCACTTACCTGGAAGGGCACATCATCGACCTTTCCACACACTCTTTCCTGACACCGAGCGCAGCGGACAATAAACGCCACGGACCGTATCCGACCGATGCACACAACTCAACACCGTACACCGCCCTCTCAGACGCCGTAGCATTCCCCTCAGCCAATGCCCACGTCGACGCCTCAAACTGGCGCAAACTCCCTCCTTTCAACACCCTCCCCTCTGACGAAGAAACAGCCCGCTGCATTCTCTCCAAAGCCCGCGTCGACGAGATTCACGAAGACTACATCTTCATGAGATGGAAAGAGCGATGCTTCGTCCATTCCAAAGACGACAAATGCAGCGAAGCTGAACGAGGTGGGGATCAGGACCGGGGCCATGGATTGACGATTAGCGGTTTCTACTATGTCAGTCTACGACGAAGCGATGGTGTTGTGGAAGGGCTGTATTTTGATCCGACGAGTACGCCGTATCAGCATTTGAGGTTGAAGGGGCATAGGACGGGGTGGCCTGCTGTGGAATTTAGGTAGTGGAGAGGGGGAGTGGAGTGGAGGCTGCATAGTGTACTCACTCATCATTGAACATTGGGAGTTTTGTTGAGCACTTGGGCATAGCAAGGGGCGGGCGGGCTTTGGGGATTTGAGACATTTATAACTACGTGATGAGTCATGTCCAAATGAATTGAACATCTTACCAGTGAATCTGCCTTTTTCTCACTCACCTCCTACTTCCAAAGTGAAAGCAGTGTTGCACTGTTACTTTTTGGCAACAGGACAGGCGCATGAGGGCCGTAGGAAGCTCACCTGCATGGGCTGAGAAAGGCCAATAGAAACATTGAAATGTTGACGTGCAGAGGAAATGTGATAAAGTAAAGTGGCAGGCGTTGAACGTCCTCTCTATTCGGGACACCGCATCACAATGAGCGGCACAGAGCCTCGCGACTCTATGTTACTGTACACCAAACCAAGAGCAATTCCCCAGAGCCCACAAAGCCCCATGGTAGACATGCCCATTCGCTGTGCCTTTTTGTCGCTGTTCGGATTCGCGCTTTCTCTTTCTTCCCGTCAGGATCCTCCGCGAATCAAATCGTCATCGTGGAGAGGTGCGGTCTTGTCGAAGTGTCCAGTCTACTGCTCAGTCTGGAAGTAGTTGAGCAGGATTGAGCGCTCCTGCGACTCCTCACCCCAGTCCTTGACGACGACGCATGAGCAGTTGACGACCTTGCGGGCGTTGCCCTCGCGGTCGATCTGGCCTGTCATAGAAAGTCAGCACTTCATCCCCAAAACTCCACTTTTGATGAAAAAGGGTCATCACATACAAAGACCAGCCCACTCTCCCAACTGCTTTCCATCCGGCACCTTGATCAACGGAATGTTGTGCTCTCCGCACAGCGCAACCACAAGCTTCTTGTACGCCTCCTCCTCGCACGCCTCGTTGAGAACGCACATGTGGGCCTGGCGGCGGTCCAGGGCTTTGCTGGCTTCGCGGAGACCGCGGGCGAGACCGTCGTGGATGAGGGCGATTTTGAGGACGCCCTTGAGGGCATCGAGGACGGACATGGAGCCGGATTTGGCTTGGCTGTCGGCTTGCACCTCGACCTCGTCGGCCGCGACGACTTCTTGGGGTTGCTCTTCTCCGTCCGACTGGGGGAGGGGATGTTAGTAGGGGGAACATGGTGTATTGGGTGGGTCGGGATGGGTTTGGGAGAGGTGTCGTGTGCGATGCTGTTGAGGATGGAGGGATGAGGTGTAGGCGTCAATGGCCTCAACTATGCTGGCCATCGCAAATGCATCGGTGATGATGGGTATAGGTGTTCACTAACCATCTTGACTGCTGAGTTGACGCTGGTGCTAAGTTGTCGGGGATCCTCGAAGAGCGGTGGTGATGTGATAAAAGGAGTGGTAGTGGATTGCGTGAAGTGGTGATGAAGTTAGATCTCGGCACTGTACTCTCCGGGCAGGAACTTTTCGCGCTGGTGGTGGGCGCTGCCAAGGCCCCCAGCGCGTCGGATCGTCGGAACATCTCCGGCCTTTGCATGTGCAGCCGAAGCTCTCCAGCTTCTGGAAGTGATGATGACCTTCATCACACCCATCACTTCACATTCACTGTATAGATACACGAGCATGGCGTCCACACGAGCGGCTATGAGGCTGCTGTCACCGCGGATACAATGTCTGCAGCGACCAGCCCGATGCTCACAGATCCGACATGCCTCCTCGCGATACAGCAACCCAGCCAAACGGGCTTTCACTGCGGCTCCAGCACAAGCTCCGTCTTTCGTTGGCGGAGTGCAAGAGACTGTACCAGGCGGGCAGCTCGATGAGGGTTTGCGAACTCCATTAGATGCGCGAGCGGCGTATCTGGCTGAAGAGGAGAGGCGGCAGTACCATCTGCGGCGAATGCGCTTCGCAGGCATGGGGTTGCTGTTGACGTTCTTCGGATTGGCCATGACGATATACAATCTGGATCTGGACGAGATTGATAAAGCTGAAAAGCAACGACGCGTTGGTCAACAATTGGATGCTAGTGACGATTCGAATAAGCAGTTCCAGGGCAAAGAGGTTACCATTATTGGAGCGGGTGATGGCAAGAGGATAGTGGCACAAGGGCAAGGAGAAGAGATAGAGTTGGTCGAGACTGGGACAAGCAGCGTGCCGCATTTTCCAAGGACAACATATCTTCCAACTTCGCCGAACTCTGCTCCGAGAACAGATGCAACCGGTGCCGTTGACATTTCGCAGCCAAATGCTGGAGCAAATGCGGGGAATATTGAAGATCAGGAACAATATACACTTGTCGGCCTGGGCATCCGGACTGTTTCGTTCTTGAGTATCCAGGTCTACGTCGTTGGAATGTACATCCGGACCAAGGACATCAGTACACTTCAAGAGAAGCTCATCCGCGGCATCAATGAGAGTGCTTCGACCTTAATCCCATCCGAGAAAGAGGAGCTGCGAAAGCGACTTACGGATCCAGAGGCCAGTCTGGCAATATGGACAGAGCTGCTGCAAGTGCCAGGCTTGAAGACAGCATGGCGCGTTGCACCCACCCGAAACACGGACTTCGGACATTTACGCGACGGCTGGGTCACCGGAATCACAAACCGAACGAGAGAAGCCAAGACATTGTCCAAAGGCGCTCCAACCGAATTTGAGGAGGAGGACTTCGGCAAAGCTGTTAGTGACTTCAAGGGCATTTTCACAGGCGGCAAGGCTCCGAAGGGGTCTGTGATGATACTTTCGAGAGATGTGAACGGGACGTTGGATATCTGGTTTCAGGCTAAGCCTGGAGCAAGTGGAAAGGAGAAGAACGTGCAGCACCTGGGCTCTGTGGTTGATGAGCGCATCGCAAAGCTCATCTGGCTCAACTATTTGGGTGGCAAGAACGTCAGCTCTGAACCCGCTAGAAAGGGCATTGCGGATGGTTGTGTCTCTTTCGCGGGGAGACCGGTTGGCTCTGTTGAGTCCATGGTGACATAGGCTCAAGCAAGGAGGAGAAAGCATATTATTCAAAGATGAAAATTAGGTGTTGGCAAGGCGCTACGATGTCAGTATGTACGAACAGTGTACAAATGTCATACCACTCTCAAAGACACGGCCACCCACCCACTGCAGAGGCTTTCCAAAAGTTAATCGAATGGTCACCCAAAATATTGATTGATCCAATTGAAATTCAGCCCGACGTCATCTTTCGCAACGCGAGAACGAGAGTCAGAATTCGGTCACGTTGGCCACGCTCACATCACTGTTGGTCCCTCACTCCATCAGCATTTCAGCGTCTTTCTGTTCTCCTTCCTTTCATTACAATATATAATCTAGTCTTCTCCCGATCCTTCTGTGGTTGTCAGTCCTTATCTCCAACGTAGCACGAGACCAAGACCTTGCTAGCCGAACCGATCTCAAATCAGCCGACCAGGGCGACAGGCCTATAGATTATATGTGCGACAGTGAGCACGATCTTCTGAAGAGACTCATCCTCTTCATATAATGGCGTCAGTCTCCGTTGACCCAACTTGGGCAGAAAAGCTCATTGAACATTTGCAAACTTACGTTCCAGGCCAAAGACCATCTGATCCGCGACAGCCTCATGAGAAGGCTCATGGCGGCCTTGGCCCTAAGCCACTCACCGCTGCTGAGGTGCTCCAGCACCCTGAGTACCCTCATGCGCACTGGAACTTGAAGCCTGAGAAGAAAGGCAAGGTTGAGGTGGCAAAGGGCAGAGGCGGGCCTTTCAAGGTCGCGTACGAAATCCATGGCCATGGACCTTCTAAGATTATCGTAGGTGGTACCAGCTCGCGTGCTCCTTGCTAATCTAATCACATGTAGACAGACTGACGTTACGATTTTAGTGGATAATGGGCCTCGGTGGCTTTATGAAGACATGGCAACGACAGACGAAAGATTTCGGACATACCGAAGCCGACAAGTACTCCTGCCTGATCTTCGACAACAGAGGTATGGGCGAGAGCGACAAACCAATTCTACGCTACACGACATCCGAGATGGCCAAGGATGTGATTGAGCTTCTGGATCACGTTGGCTGGACAGACGATCGAAGTGTCCACGTGGTCGGCATCAGCATGGGCGGCATGATCGCCCAGGAGCTCGCCTTGCTGGTTCCGAACCGGATATGTTCGCTCAACCTCATCTCGACAGCCCCTCGAATCGTACGAACACTGCCGTTTTTGGAGAACATCCGGAATCGCATCAACCTGTTAGTACCGAAGTCTCTCGACAACCAGCTGGCCAAGGTCAAAGGCGATTGCTATAGCGCAGAATGGCTCTCCAAACCCGACGAGACCGAATACGTCGTCCAGCCCTTCCCGACAAATGGCGACCGATTTGCAGCTGGCGAGCTGAGTAAACGATTGGCCCCTGATGCATTCACGCCTACCGGTTTCATCTGCCAACTCTACGCTGCTGGATTCCATCACAAGTCTGCCAAGCAAATCAAGCAAATAGGAGATTCTGTTGGCAGAGATCGCATTATGGTGTTTCACGGAACCGGTGATAGGATGATCGATTTCGTGCACGCCAAAATGCTGATTGAGGAATTTGGAGGCGAGCAAAGTGGGATTGCGATCTCTATACATGAGGGCATGGGCCATGTTGGTCCGTTCGAGATTCGCAAAGAGTTCAAGAGGATTATTGCGGATCGGATTGAGAAGACGGAGGCGCTTGGCAAGCAGTGAGGCTGGAATTGGTGACATGCGTTTTCTTTCTTGTTTGGAGCACGATACCAATGGGGTCCGGGCTGGCATGGTATGGCGTTCGGCTCAGTGATAAAGAATATTTCGGGGTGTCCGTGGACACAGCATGCTGAGTACTTTTGGGTACTGTATGCAAGACAGCTCTGAGCCCCGCAATTCACATCTCTTTTCCCCTTCGCTGCAAGATATGCCTTACCCTACAATGACTCATCTTGGCGATATCGTACCTTCCTAATCAGACAAGTGGTCGGGTCTAGGTTCAAAATCGTCCTCGAAGCTTGATCAGTGTGTTGACTACATCTACTTGATCAGATCATAGAAACCCGACCGTACTCTTTTCCGTGTACCTGTTGAGCTTTACCCACCATGGCAACCAGCACAGCAGCAACAATCCCAACAGCAGAATGCACCACCCCAGACGTCAAAGTCAATTCTCCCTCAGATCCAATCCAACTATGCCAATTCATGCCCACACTGGCGAGATCCGCAGTAATCACAATAGATCGCACATTGCGATACGCTCAGGACCCGGAGAAATACTTGAGAGACACACTAGGAGATGATGTCTTCTCCCAACGAAAACATCTCCTCTCCCTCCCCTCAGAAATCAACCGCGACTTTTACGGAACAGGCACCCATAAACAGTCCTTTGAGAAACATATCGCCAACCTCCTCGGGAAGGAACAGGGTCTCTTCTTTATCACGGGTGTGCAAGCGCAAATGGTTGCAATGAAGATTCATTGTGAGAGGAGCGGAAATGGGAATAGGAGAGTAGCGTGGCATGTGACTTCTCACCCCGAAGAAGCTGAGGAACAAAGCTGGAAATATCTCTACGGGTTGGAGAGGATCCTCCTCGGTGGTGATCCAGTAGAGAATCCAACCGTTGAGGAGATCAGCGAGGTTTGTGGAAGGGAAGAGGGGGATCGACCTGCTGCGATTTTGCTGGAGATTCCGAATCGGAGTTTGGGGTGTAAAACCTACACCTTCTCCGAATTGGAGGTGATATCGGAGGTCTGTCGAAAAGCGGACGTGAAATTGCATTTGGATGGGGCGAGGATATGGGAGATTGAACCGTATTATCAAAAGACGGCGCAGAAGACGTTTGGGGATATTGGAGAGTTGTTTGATTCGACATATGTCAGTTCTTATAAGGGCTTAGGAGGAGTGGGTGGTGCCGTGTTGGCTGGTAATGATGCGGAGTTTATGATTGAGGCGAAGGTGTGGCAAAGGAGAGCAGGTGGGAATGTTTTTAGTTTGTTTTATCAGGTTATTGATGATGAGAGGGGGTATAATGAGAATATTGGGGCGTTTGAGGGGAGGTGGAAGAAGATGGAGGAAATTGTGAGGGAGACGAGGGAGGCGATAAAAGGCTTCCGACACAAGGACGGATTACCGATCGTTGAGTTTGGAGAGGTCAATTGCTGTCAGATCCATACGACGTTTCGCGGATTCACGGCTGAGAAGTTGATCGAGGCGAGGGATGCAGTAGAAAACAGGACGAATGTCCGCGTATTTGAGAAGCTTCGGTCGAAGAAAAGTGTTGATAAGAGGATGGCTGAAGATCGGGAAAGGCAGGCGAAGGGGGAGGAGGGGAAAGATGCGTTGGACTGGGGACCTGAGGATGGAGGCGGGGAGGAGGTGCAGTTTATGGAGTGGTCGATTATTGAGGAGACGGAGAAGATTGAGACGAGGGTATTTGTGAAGGGGTATGTTGATTTGTGTGAGGAACTGGTTGGGATGAGGAGGGAGGAGTGAAGAGATGTACATTGCAAGATTCTGATGTCTTAGCGACGTGTTTTTGAAGACACATGTTTGGTATTTGGGTGATGATGGGATATTTCCGGTATGGCAATAAGCGGCTGCGTAGAGTGCAAGCGTTGGACATACTTGCATGTGACTCCTGAGACATGGACATGCAGGCATGTGATTGAGAAGTCCGTGTCCGCCTCGGCGTAAGACATCGTCTTTGCGATGTCGGGCCATCGCCGTCTTTTCGCGCGCCGCTCAACATGCCGCACAGAGTGGAGGAATGGTTTCGTCAAAATGGTGTCGCAGATGTGTTGAGAAGTGACTTGTCATTTCCCACAACTCAGAGAATCCACTACGACTTTCGCCATCGAGTGAAGAGTCCCATCATTTTCACCCGCCAAAACACCCCCACTTAAACGCGTCTCCCCGACGCGTCTTCGCACTTGCCCTCTGCCACTTCCCACTGGTCGAACAACCGGAATGCACATGACGCAGTGCTACCACTTTTCTTGGCAGTCACGATCTGCACAGCATTGGCATCGGCATCGCAAAGAAGTAAGAGCTTCCAGTGCGAGCCGGGAAATCCTCCCAATTAGGCAGTCGCCATGGCGTCTGCACTTCCCTCGAGCATGCCTGACGCGGATCGAGCAAGGCAACTGCACAGAGCCGCTCTTGCGCTCCTTCCTACGGCTGCACCTGAATACCTTGCCGTACTTCAAGACCCTAAGAGGCTCTATGTTGTTATCGACAAGGGTAACATTGACCTCGAGGACACTTCTGTCGAGAGTTTCATGTGGATCGCTGGTAAGAAGGTAAGCGCGTGACTCCCAGATATCTGCCTGCTGCAACTTACCCTAACCGAAACACAGAAGTTGAGTCTCGCTAGAATCGAGTCGGCGTTCCAAAAGCAAACCGGCATTGCCCAAGACATTCGCTTCAGCTTCGAAGGCGCCCTTCTAGATCACAGCTCGAACATCGCCGACCTGCCGGAGCCTGCCGACCGTGTCATTGTCTTGTCCGCCATCGATCCAACCTCTGTTCCAGCAGCGGCTCCTGAAAGCTCACCTGCCCAGATGCACAGCAGCCAGGGTTCTGCGCGTCCCGCGCTCCAACCAGTCAACCGTCAGGTGTCCACGCCTCTGAAGCAGTCCGTGGATTCGCCATTGAAGCCGGAGCTGCGAGATCCAGCACTTCCACCTCCGCCACCCGCCATCCCGGTCGAGCAACAGCCTCTCTTTGTCAAAGCCGAAGAACAGGATGACACGCCTCAACCGGCACCGTCAGAATTCAATGCATCTGGAGCTCCAGGTCCGACCGCTCAGACTAGTCCTCTGACTGAATACACCTCGGCACAACCAACGCCCAAACAGGAAGATGTCGAGGAAGACAAGTACGCACCACGTGCGCAAGAAAATCCCTTTGAAGGCTCTCAAGATCAGCCCGAGCCTGAGCTGGTGAATCGCCTCAAACCGCTGACCAAGTTGGCCGCCGAAGAGGACGCTGCTCTGCTTGAAGCTGGTGTCGAGGCGGGGTTGAAAGTACTGGACGAGCTTGAGAGACCTCTTCAAGAACTGCGCGGAAACGAAGATGCCCAAACCTGGCTGCAACATATCGACAAGGTCCGCAAGGAGGCCGTCAAATCTCGAAGTGTGATCGGAGTTGTTGGCAACACTGGGAGTGGCAAGTCCTCTGCAATCAACGCACTACTGGACGAAGAGCGACTTGTTCCCACGAACTGCATGAGAGCCTGTACAGCTGTGGTCACCGAGCTCAGCTACAACCACTCTCAGAACCCTAACTCCAAGTACCGAGCGGAGATCGTATTCATCAAGCCAGAGGACTGGCAGAAGGAGCTCAATGTGCTCTTTGCGGAGATTCTGGACGACAGCGGTCGTATCAGCAAAGACATCTCCAGCCCCGACTCTCAAGCCGCCATGTCGTATGCCAAAATCCGCGCAGTCTATCCCAAATATACTAAGGAGATGCTGGCAAGCAGCTCCGTGAATGCGTTGATGAACAACAAGAAGATCCGCAGTGTTCTCGGAACGACACGCAAGGTTCATTCTCGTGATCCGCACAGCTTCTACCGCAGCCTGCAGCAGTATGTCGATTCCAAGGAGAAGGGCACCGAGAAGTTGGACAAGAACGGCAACAAGATTACGAACCCGAAGCGCGAGTTCGAGCACTGGCCTCTCATTCAAGTTGTTCGAGTCTACACCAAGAGCCCTGCACTTGCAACTGGCGCCGTTATTGTTGACCTGCCAGGTGTTCACGACAGCAACGCTGCTCGTGCAGCGGTGGCCCAGAACTACATGAAGCAGACCACGGGTCTCTTCATCGTCGCGCCTATCAACAGAGCAGTTGACGACAAGGCAGCCAAGACCCTTCTCGGCGACACGTTCAAGCGGCAACTCAAATACGATGGAACCTATAGTGCTGTATCGTTCATCTGCTCCAAAACGGATGATATATCCATTACTGAGGCCATTGACAGTCTTCAACTGAGCGGCAAGATGGGTGACCTGGAGGACAAGCTTGACGATATCACGTTGAAGCGTCGCGACCTCAAGAAGGAGAAGAAAGACGCAGAGAACAAGCTTACAGACTTCGAGTCTTCCGCGGAGCAGATCGACGAAGATATTGAAGAGTGGGAGGCTTTGGCCGAGAAGGTGGAGGACGGCAAGACCGTGTATGCGCCTTCAAAGAAGGTCAGTGCATGTCTTGTATCGTTGATGATTGCAGTAAAGACTGACAACTCACAGAACAAGAAACGTAAATCGGCCAGTGCTTCACCGCCAGCGAGAAAGCGCCGACGTCGAGCTCTCGACTCCGATGATGAAGACTACACCGAGAAGCAGCCAAGTCCAGAGCCACAGTCAGAGCCCGAGGATGATCGACCCAAGTCCCCGCTCACAGAAGAGGACGTTGAAAACAAGCTGCAGGAGCTGAAACAGCTGAAGAAGGAGGCTCGCCGCGAGAAGCGATCGCTGAAGGATCGAATAGAAGAGTTGGAGCACTCAATGGACGAGCTTGCCGACGAGGAGACAGATATCGAAGCCAAGCGAAGCGAGATCTGCGTGGCGGCACGTAACGAATACTCGAGAGGCGCGATCAGAAATGACTTTGCTCAAGGTATTCGGGAGCTGGACATGGAGAATGCGGAAGAAGAAGACCCCGACAACTTCAACCCGGAAGAGGACATCCGCGATTACGACGAAGTCGCGCGCACACTGCCAGTGTTCTGTGTGAGCTCAAGGGCCTACCAGAAGTTGTCCGGCCGAATGAAGAAGGACAACGACGTGCCTGGCTTCACGACTGCAGAACAGACCGAGATCCCTCAACTACAAGCGCATTGCAAGAAGCTCACAGAGAAAGGGAGACAAGCCACGTGCCGTCGATTCTTGAATTCGTGCAAGCAGTTGTTGACCTCGCTGTCAATCTGGGCATCGGACGATGGCACTGGTGTCAAGCTGACAACTAAGCAACGCGATGCAGAGAAGTCATTCCTCAACCGCAAACTCAAGGAGCTGGAGAAAGCTCTGGAAGACACCGTTGGCGCCACTCTCGACGATGCTGTCGAGACACTTCACGAGGATTTGTTCGAGAAGCTGAATCCTGCCGTTGACGCCGCTGTGAAGGAGGCCGGGCCCAAGGCCGACAGCTGGGGTCGACCCAAAGCAGAGGGTGGACTTCATTGGGGAACATATCGCGCGACCGTCAGACGGTCCGGTGCCTTCGCAGGTGCCAGCGGTCCGCGCGACTTCAATGCCGAGCTCGTGGAGCCAATGTACAAGCAACTCGCATCCATTTGGGAGAAGGTTTTCCAGCGACGGCTGCCAAACATCTTGAATTCGTTCAAGAAGTCTGCCACGACAGTATTGCAGCAATTTCACAAAGCCGTCGAGACCCGAGCCCGTGAAAAAGGCACTGGCAGCGGTCGCATTACCATGCTCGGACACAATTTAACAACTTATTCCAACACATTCGGCGATCTTGTCCAGGGTGCGACTTCGAAGCTGAACGAAGGCCAGCGCGAGATCAATCGCGAATTCACTCCTGTGATTCTTGCTACAATGGACCCGGCGTACATGTTGGCTGCTGACGAGCGAGGCACCGGATCTTTCATGCGCATGAAGGGGCATGTCGCCGGGCATGTGACCAACGAGAAGCAGCGGATGTTCCAGGCTGCGTCGCAGAGTGTCCGCAACAGCTTGGTCAAGCTTTGCACAGAGATCCGAGAGGACATGCTCGGCAAGGCTGATGACGTCTATCTGCTGATGAACCGTGATTACATCTCAGCCTACACCGGTAGCACTGCAGGTGAGATCAAGATGTCTCGTGAGGAGCGTGCCACCAGACGCCAGGTTGATGACGGAATCACTCGAGCGGACGAGCACTTCGAGAGTGTGTTGCAGCTGGATTTGCAAGCGTTGCAGGAGACCTTGTCCCGCGCGAAGGAGGATGATGATCAAGATCCATCTGCGCAAATGGATCTTGAAGACGACTCCATGGATGTTGACGCGATTCAGACCGAGTCTGAGTCTGAAGACGATGAAGAATATGCCGATGAAGAAGACGAGGGCTCACCCAGGAGGTCTGAGGATGCCGCGGCCACGAGAGACGAAGACGACGATATCTAGGATGTCACGGCCTCCATCTCTCGACGCCGGTGGAATTCGAGTACGACTTCTATTTTGACTTGCTATGCGGCTCTCTGTCGGGACTTCTGCGACACTTTTCGATTCAGCGCACATTACTACATGTTTCCAACTGCGTTTCGCATCGTTCGCATGCACAAGTGTTGCTTCGTCCAGGCGAGGTGTTGCATGCGCTTTCCTAGCTTCGCATTCGACTCGTACTGTGGCCGCTGACCGAGCGTCAGTGGCTTTCGATTGCTTTTAGAAACAGGAGCTCCTTTGTAAATATTTGTACATTCCGCTCGCATAGTGTGATAATCTTACTGTACGATGGGGTACGATGCCACTGAGACCTACAACTCTTCCATCCTTTGTGTCAATGATTGCGATATGACGTTCCATCGGTACTTGATGAAGTCGGCCCTGGACCCGCCGCCTGTGTCATTGGCGGGCTTGGCATCCAGATGATGGGTGTATTTTTAGATGTGTCTCTGAGATTGCCGAAGAGCCGAGCCTGCACAATTCGATTAGGGCAATGGCCCACGCCCTCCTCGCTCATCCACCAATTCTCGGGCCTGTACGAGAGGAATTGATGAGACAGGCGCGCCTGAGATTGCGCGTTACAGTTGTCTCCTACATATACTCCAGGCTGAGCACCATGCTGCTGGCCTTGATAAGGAAGCGCATCTTGAGTGGTAGCTTCACTCGTCAAGCAATGCCGGTACTGCAACGACCGATTTTGATGCGCTAGCGGAACAATGGATCGATGCGAAACTCTGGGTAATGCTCGCGTGCCGAACACGATGCTCAGCCTCCTCCATCTTCTTTTTTTACATTTTGCCAACTTCACAGTTTGACCGCCGCTGGACGCTACCGGAGATAGTTCTCAGATGGATCGTCCTCCACTTCGCGGACCATGTTCTTGCCGCAATGGTGCTGGAACTATCCCGCTGCTGTCCGTCAGTACCCTTACAAGTAACTCTGGGATGGCAAAGGATCGTAATAGTGGTCGATTTTCGCATGATCTGCGGACTACGGAGCTACATATGGCGGTAAGGCCAAAATTCCCTGAGCCACAGTGCCATTGTTAGGTACTGTTGGCCACTTCTGCTCCTGTGTCGAGGGCACGGATTACTGTATCTTCCTTGTTCACTCTCTCTTAAGGAGACTTTGCGCTATTCCATGCGAGATGTACGACGAGAGAGCGCAATCCTGCTGACGCCTCAGTTGCTGCTTTGAGCGAGAGTGCCATGCATCGTCCAATTTTGTCCAAGCGAAACAACAGGTGACATTCAGGAAGTGGGAAGTTGGTTCTACGAAACGACCTTATATGCTGTAAGATATCCTCGCGCGGGTACCGGGAAAGACTCCTGCCTGGGGGATTCAGGCCTTACTGTATGGACCTCCATCGCCAGGCTCGGGACGGCCGCCATCTTCCAGCGGAACCTGGCCACGGGTTTACACGACAGATTCGTCATCACTTTTCCTCTAACAATGTGAGATCGGCAAGGCATACGAGTCCTCTTCCACAAAGACAATGGGAGGATATACCTCTACCATACCGACCAAGAGACTGGCGAGATCCTTCTGAGGAGTTCGCTGTACCGGCCGCCGTGCCCGAACCTTTATTCAATCGGACGCAACGGTCATCTGGAGATCATACGCGTCCGCAAGAACGATTATCTGGGGATGGTTCACGTCCGCAAGATGTCCTACCCAGGCAACGACGACGACCGCACGCGCTTGGCAGGATACTAGGAAGACGCGAATTCGAAGAGAACGCAGGTCAGATAGACCCTTCACTCCTCTACCCACAGATCAGCCCGTACGACGACGCACAAAGTACATACAGTGCCCCTGATCAACTCGAACATCCACCGAGATCCGTCAGCCAGCCCAACACGCCGGCGTTTCATGCACGACTTGACCGTCCGGGTGACAGTATAGAACCTCCCTTGATGCTCATTCCAAGATCCCCAACATACCCACCCGCAAGTCGGCGACGCGTCCGAAGTACAACGAACGTAGCGGATGCTACTTTCACCGACGAGGAGGAATTCCACTTATTCGTACAGGCTACTGCTGGTCTGGGGCCCGAGCAAGCTTTCAGACAGTCGGAGATGTCGTCGCCGGATAGATATGAGAGGAGGAGTCTACCAGCTCAGCCCACAAGTCCACGTGCAGATCTCGTATCGCCTATCGAACAAACACCTACCACTATGATGGCATTGCAACACTTAGCACAGATGCCAGCGGCTTCTGATCCACAACCGCCTCTGTCGTCGAGACCGGGGCCGAGACGTATCATGACTGCGCAACCTCCGAGTGTAGTCCTTGCACCGGATTTTTGGGTACATCCTCCGAGCGCGACGTTTGAAGAGAGGACTGTTAGTCCTATTGAGGATGAGATCTTGGGAGCACGGCCGGTGGAAGAGGAGGAGGAATTGCCTGACTACGCGGCGAGTCAGGCGCAAGCACAGGCAGCACAGAGGGTTGATGCGGTGAGGAGGGCGCAGGAGTTGCAGAGGAGGTGGGCGGAGAGTAATCCATGAGTGGGAAAGAGGTGTACGCCCGTGCAACGCAAGTGAAACTTAAGCGGGGGCGGCACGAAGCATCGCAGTGACCGGACGAGCGCAAGAGGTGGCAGCAGAGCAGGACATGAGCGAAGAGGAGTTGCACGCCCATCCAACAGTACAGGAGGCGGGAAAAGTCGAGCGCATTTGCGTATTGTGGCAGCATGCGAAGATACCCACTGTCTACGGGCAGCAGCAGCAGCAGGCAAGCGGTTTTCGTTCTTACATGAGCAGCCGGGACATGGCCCAAAAGGTGGCTCACATTTTATTCTAGCTCGACATTTTTTAAGTCGACACAATCAATTCAACCCATTCTACCAGTGCTTTATTTACATCTCCTCGTCTCCACAGCAACGATCAGATCTCGCCAATCTCCAAAGGATCGCGGAGAGATCTCTTGGCATCGTCACCACATCGAGGAACAGGCACTCCCGTTCTCCTTGCAGCATCGACGACGAATGACATCGTCTCTAGGTAGGTCTGCAGGTCTCCTTTGTACACATGTTGTACACTTTCTACTCTCTTGCTGTTCGCTAGACGTTTCGCGTTTACGTTCAGGTCTTTTATGACGAGACGAGCTGACACAGAACTACAATGTCCAAACCACGGGTGATCTACTGGTTTCGAACCGATCTCCGCCTACACGACTCCCCAGCTCTGAAAGCAGCATTGGACCTCAAACCCGAAGTCCTCTATCCAATCTGGTGCTGGGACTCCCACTATGTGTACCGGGCTCGAGTCGGCGTCAACAGATGGCAGTTTTTAATCGACTGCCAGAACGACGTTTCTCAGAGCATCACAAAATTGAACAAGAAGAGCAGACTATTCGTCTTGCGAGAACCGGCTGTGACGTTACTGCCGAAGCTTTTCAAGAAGTGGGAGATAAGTCATCTGGTTTTTGAGAAAGATACAGATGCTTATGGGCGGGAGAGGGATGAGCAGGTTATCCAGTTGGCGGAGGAGGCGGGTGTGGAGGTTGTGATGAAGAGTGGGAGGACGCTTTGGGATCCGGATGAGGTCGTTAAGAGGAATGGGGGGAGGCCGACTATGAGTATTAGTCAACGTGAGTCAAGCCCTCAGGATCTGGTATGTTGCAAGTGAGTGCTGACATGCAGCAGTGCAGAACGCCGGAGCAAAAGTTGGGGAGATTGAGAAGCCGGTTGAGACCCCGAAAAGCTTGCCCGATCCGGGAGATATGGATCTGGAAATCGAGCAGACGGAGCCGGTGTCGAACCCGGATGTTAATGCGAAGCAGAGAGAAGATGAGTGTGTGACTTTTAGTTCGGGGATTGCTGGGCCTAAGGGTGATTTCTCGCCACCTACGCTGGAGGAGTTGGGTATGAAGACGGCTACTGGGCCGCACAAGGGAGGAGAGAGTGTCATTTTGAAGAGACTTGATGAGGAGATCTTCGCTGATGAGGATTATACGGCGACGTTTCAGAAACCCAAGACGAGTCCGGCGGCTTTTGAACCGCAGTCGACTTGTTTGACGAGTCCGTATTTACATTTTGGGGCGTTGAGTGTGAGATATGTAAGTCAAACCCCATTTTCACAAACACCCGCACATACTGACTTCGTGCTTAGATGTACCACAAAACCAAAGATATTATCGACAAACGCACTAAGCAGAAGAAACCTAGTTCGTCCCCTCCGGAGTCTTTGATCGGTCAACTCCTCTTCCGCGACATGTACTTCGCAGCCCAAGCCGCTCTCGGCCACTCCTTCGCCCAAACCTACAACAACTCCCATTGCCGTTTCGTCCCCTGGCATCTCCCCTCAAAAGTCAACACAGCCTCCAAACGCACAACTGGCGAGTACGAAATCGACAATGAAGAAGCAGACGTCTGGTTCCATCGCTGGACACATGGAATTACGGGGTTCCCCTGGATCGATGCAATCATGCGGCAATTGAGACAGGAGGGATGGATACACCATCTCGCGAGGCACTCGGTAGCTTGTTTCTTGACAAGAGGGGGCTGCTACATTTCCTGGGAACGCGGAGCGGAAGTTTTCCAAGAATTACTGATTGATCACGAAGAAGCCTGCAACGACGGGAATTGGCAATGGCTTTCCTGCACCGCATTCTTCGCCCAATTCTACAGGTGCTATAGTCCGATTGCGTTTGGAAAGAAGTGGGATCCAAACGGCGAACTTATCCGAAAGTACGTTCCAGAACTTGCCGAATTCCCTGCGAAATTCATTTTCGAACCGCATAAGGCTCCGATTGCGGATCAGAAGAAGGCTGGTACACGGGTCGATGGCAATGGATCCGAGACGGAAAAAGATGGGTTGAAGATTTACCCGAAACCGATGTTTGATTTCAATGAGAGGAGGGAGATTTGTATTCAAGGTATGAAGACGGCGTACCAGGTCGGGCTTTATGGGAATGACCCGAAGGTTTTGGATGGGAGCTGGAAGAAGATGTTTGATGATGCTGCTGAGGGGCCTACGGAGGGGAAGGAAGGTGGACCTGGGGGATTGGATACTTATGATGATGCTGATGGGACTGAGGAGGCGGATCCGGATCTACATCATGGAGGTGGTGGTGGTGGTGGTGGGAAAGGGAAGAGTGAGAGCCCGAAGGCGTCGAGGAGCAGAGGACATAAGCGAGAGGCGAGTCAGGGGACGTTGGACGGGAAATTTGAGAAGAAAGCTGCGAAGAAGAAGTAGATGCACGTGCGCTACGTACTTTTGGTATTGGTTATTGAGATAAGAGGAAGCATTTGGAAGCCAACACAGGTTCAAGGCTCAAGTGCGAGGCTTCTGAAGACATGTTACTACTACCCATCTTTGCACATTGCTTACGATTGCATTCTACAGCTGATTGAATATGTGCTAACCTCAACAAGACGCTTACCATATCCTTGACATTATTCATCACTCATTCGTACACGTACCATCTCGTTGCCTTTGCACATAACACACGCTCACCACTTTTGCTCCTGCGTAATCTTCGACGTCTTCTCAACTGGCACCGTTGACGAGGGTTCTTCTGGAAGAATCGCATCTTCAAATCCGGCCGTGACGCTTCCCTTCCGCAGCTGGTCACCTTTCTCCTCATCCTCAGACGAGCTACGATCAACAAGGCCATCGACATCCGAGTCGAGACTTTCCTCGTACAAGAACTTGGGATTGAAGCTCAGTGCACCCTGCAATGCGATCAGTATTCCAAATTCAGCTGCAACACGGATGGGGCGACTTACCTTCGGAATCAACGTCGCCAACAGCATAATAATGCACAGCACAGTAAACTGCACACCCGCAACATTGTAGATAGCGGGGTGGATATCCGTCTCACCGGAGTTGTTGTACACGCGGTCGACGTATCGTCCGAGCAGCGGGTTCAGGATCGCGTACAGCACAATGTACGTGCAGTAGAGGAAAGACATGACAGCACCAAGAGCACTGACGTCTTTCGTCTTGCTCTCCAAGCGGGCGAGGGAGGCTTGGATGTATGCGGCGAGAGAGACGTCTCCGGCTGCCCAGCCGTAGGAGATGGGGATGAATGTTGCGGCGACGATCCAGGCGTATCGGACTTGCTGCGTCCGAAGTCAGTACCCTTTGCTCAGAAGACGGCAGAAGGGTAACTTACGTCCTGTGGTGGATACCAAAAAGCCAAGTACCACACAATCAACAACGTGCACGCATCTAACCTCAACCAGGGCATAGGTGTATGCACCATGTTCGTAAATAGGAACACAGTGAGGGCACCCAACAACTCTCCGAAATTCGATCCTCCAACCATAATCTGACTCCAAGCCGAATTGCCCAAATACCTTCTCGCAATGAGCGGCGCAATCCCATTCTCCAAATACCTATGTCCATACAACGCAAACGCATACCCAGGCAACAACCAGATAAACTTCCTGCTGCTAAACACGATGAGTACACCCGAGTAAGCGGAGAGACCGAAGAGGTAGATGCTTCTACCGATGGATTTCATATACCCCATGAAGCTTCGCTCGGTCTGTTCGAGATTCTCGGGTTTCTTGAAATGGAGCTTGGAAATGAAGAACCAGACGATGGAAGCTAGGGTGAAACAGATGGGTGTTATGATGAAGGACATGTTGTTGCCGAAGTAGGGGATTAGACCGAGTGCTGTGCAGAAGGCGCCTGCTGTTCCGGCGATTTCGTACTGTCAAGCAGTCAAAGCAATTAGCGATTGTTTCGATGAGGGGAAGGGAAAAGGGAAACATACGAAAATATGAACAATTGAATCCATTCTTCTCAATTTCTGCACGTTTCCACCGACGATGTCTCTTGGAATTACACGGCGAATCAACTCGACCATTCCGTAGGCGATGCCGGTGATGCAGTAGACTGGGATCATTCCATCTGTGTTCCAGTTGCCGTAATAGGAGAAGTCGTCGTTGTCTGGCCAGTTCCTTGGCTTGATCCTTCCACCGGTTGCAGCGTCGACGATAAGAAGGATGGCGGTGAGGAGGCCAAAGACAATGATCGCGGAGGACAAGACGTTCTTGGTTGGAAAACGCTTGATCAGGGGGGCGATGAGGATTGAGCCGATACCTTCAAAGAGATCTGGTCAGCACGATGTTTGACGTGGCGTCGTGCTTGTTGATTTATTACATTGGAACGTCTGATTGAGAGCAGTCAAGAGACCAACACGCTGAAAAATGTCAGCACATCTCTTGATCTCTGCTTGAGAATGCCTACCTCAAATGTCTTGCTCGGACCACCATTCTGCTCCTGATCCCAGTCGTATCTATTCGTCGCAAGCGCAATAATCGATCCATTAAAAGCCTCAAGTCCAAACTTGTACAACATAACACCAGCAATATAAATCGCAATATTGCGTCGTTCTTCCGGCGTATACATGCGCCAGGTGGCGAGGACACCAGGCATCTTCGTACCACCCATGATTAATGAATTACCCGTCGAACAGAAATGATGAAAGTCAATTCTCCGGTTGGATCAAGCAAAACCCAGCAATCAGGATCATGCCATCTTCATATTTACCTCCCTCATCACATGTGGCAAGACGAAGATCGCATGGCAAGACAACGCCCAGCCTCGAAGCGTTTGCGCAGCAGCTCTTCCAACGTCCCTTCATCGCTCGCACTGCATCACCGCGTGGCCGACCAGGTCCAGCATCACAAGAAAGACAGAATACCAAGTCACCACAGCCTCAAAAGAAAGGACGGCATGTCTTTGATGCAGTTGACGACTGAGGTTCAGGAACCTCCACACGTGGTGCTTGTTACCAAGAAAATGCCAATGTCTTGAGGCTTGGGTGGAGTCTTAGGGGAGAAGAACGTGCCAATTCCGACTTATGGGATTTTGGTATATGCGGTACTTTTAGGTAGATCGATTGATGAAGGGCTTATGGTGTTTGGGTGGATGGGCCAGGTGCTAAAGTGATGCAGGCGCGGGATGAGAGATGGGAAAGTCGAGATCTTGGGGAGTGGCTTGGCGGTTTGACCGGGTACGTACCGTAGGCATAGAATGATCGAAACCTGCATGTTCTTTGGTTGACGGTTCGCAAAGGCATCAGCTAGCTCTGCGGTCAATGATCCATTTGAGGTGCGGTAGCTGTATCTTTATAGAGTAGAAACTCCGTACCTGGACCGTTATCGACATCGAAGCCATGTCGAGTGTCTGTTAGGGTTCAACGCAATAGGGAACGGAGGTCCAGGTATTATTCGGGGCTGGCGATGAATGCAGACACTCTGTCGGAGAGCGTTGCAGGCTCACGAAAACGGTGCTCGACGAGTTGCCGTTCTGTAGATGCCATTCTGGATGAGTAGATCCCACGACGAGATCCGCCGATTCAATCGCTCCTGCCTAGTAGGGAAGCGATCCGCATATTCAGTGCTATTGTCTTGTCAATTCAGTGCAAGGCTTGTTTGACACAGTGTATCCTGTAAGATGTAGATTCTGGCGCACGTTCCGCTGCTGTTTCTTGAGCCACGGGGGCAAGCTCATGATTGCTCTCCTGTGCGTGTCTTCAATTCGGCAGCTCCGAAGATCTCAATGCAGACAAACGGTGCTCAATATCATCTGGTTTGAGCGAGGGGTCTTCTTCCGGTTTATCTGCGCTTGTCTAGATCTTTGCCAGTCTTGGCTCGCGCTCCAGCTCTCTGAATCGTTTGAAGTAGCCGATTGCATGAGGGTTCGAGACCGTGTTGCTTGGCTGTACATCTTTGCCAGAGATTGTTTGCTTCACTGCACTTTCCACCTTTTTTCCGTTGATGGTCACTGGAATCTCATCCACCGCCAGTACAAACCGAGGCACATGTCGTGGGGAGAGAGCAGTCTTGATAGCACTTCTGATGGACGCCGAGAGCTCAGGAGTAAGCGTCTTGCCATCAAGCATGACAACGAACAGAAAGACGTCCTCGTCCTGGTAAGAGTGTAAGACGAGACATGACGCCTCGATTGGCTGCTGTGGAGACTCGTACCTTGTCTTGCGGGCGACGGCGCCCTACGCAAAGCGCCTGAGAGATCTGGTCGGTGAATGGTGGCGCTTCAACGATTGCATATATCTACGTGAGCATGTCAGCACGTGCTAATCAGCGGCGAGCAGTTGTTTCTTGAGACTTACCTCGCCCGAGCCGAATCGAATTCCCGATGGATCTGTATCATGGATCAGCTACAGCAACACCGTCATTGCAACAGTGCTACCCACTTAGGACGCCATCACTTCTGCCTTGCATTACAAGTCCACCAGTCTGCGGGTTTTGTTGAAGCCAGTCATGTTGCGCCCAGACGTCTACGTTGGAGAAGCGCTCGAAGTAAGACGATTTATACTTCGCACCGTCCTTGTCGCCCCAGAAGAAACACGGCATCGAAGGGAAGGGACGCCTAATGACCATCTCGCCAGCTTCGCCACTATCTTTTATTGACTCCCCAGAGTTTGGATCTAAGATATCCACGTCCATTCCGAGTGCGAAGATTTGCATCTCTCCGGCGTGAATTGGCCCACACGGATCCGCAGCTACTAGCGATGTCGCAGTATCCGTGCCACCAGCAGTATTGCAGAGGTGTACGTGATTGGGAAAGCCCTTTCTGTAGAACCATCGATACTGTTCTGGTGACAGAGTCGCTCCTGTAGTGTAGCAGATCCTCAGCGTGGACAAGTCGTACTCTTTCTTGGGCACCGCCTTCGACATCTCCAGCTCCAGCAGATATCTAGGCGATGTTCCAAAGTATGTGACCCGATATTTCTGAATCATGCGGAGCAGCTGATTTGTGTCTGGATACATCGGGCTCCCATTGTAGACAATGGTCTTGGCACCACACGAAAAGTATCCGCACATAATGTAGAAGACCACCCAGGATGTCGACGAATATTGCAGTATGACGTCCTTTGGAGTCGTCGAATTATGGACGACGCTAATTTTCTTGAACTGGATAATAATCCCGTCTGCAGAATTGTTAGGAGAGATATATCAAAAAATCGCACATTGGTAAGACAGGACGTATGACGATGTCCGCGTTTCGTATGTCTGACCAAGACACTTACGGTGATGAACTATGCATTTTGGAGCTCCTGTCGTTCCTGAACTGTAACAGATCAGTACGGGGTAGTTGAACGGTACCCGCGTGAAAGCCAGCTCATCGTCAGGACTCGCTCGCTTCAAAAAGTCATTGAAGGTCTCGTATTCTGTCTTTTCTGGTTCGATCGGCACAATAAAGGTTTCCGGCTGTGGACTCATGCGCTTCAATATGCTGCGGACTTTGGCAAGTGTCGACTTGATCGCGCCGTTATACACAGTATGCGAATCCGCGAAAAGAATCCGAGGCGTGACTTGTGTAAGTCTGGACACACAGCCTTCTACACCAAGATCCGGGCTGATCGAGGTGAAGATGGCGCCTATTGTGGCGCTTGCATGGAATAGCACCATGGCATGTATCGAAGTTGCCACTAGAGCAGCTACGCGGTCGCCCTGCTTAACACCTGACCGTCTGAGCGCTGATGCTGTCAGGCGTACCTGCTCCCGGAATTGCCGCCATGTGAGAGTTTCACCATCGCTTGAGCTCAGATCGGCATCCTCGCGAACCCCAATGAGAGCCACCGCATCGTCATCCGGGTTCGAGAACATAGCATTTTCCGCGTAATTGAACTGCAACCTTGGAAACCATTCCGGATTTTGTGAGATAGGCACGCTGTCATCGTAGGCCTTCTTCGTTCCTGGAGGTAGTGCTGGAACAAGGCCAAGCCATGTGTAGAGATCGCACCAGAATGCCTGCGGGTCCTGTACGCTCCAGCGATGAAGATCTCTCGTAGTCTTCAAGGTCTGATTGTACTGCTGGTTGACATGCCGTCGATAGTCATCCATTGGCGTTTTGCCTGGATTTCGAGGGTGCCATAGTTGCTCGGGCGAGCTCTTCGTTGCCGCCATCGTATTTAGAATCAGACCTCAGCGAGTATGAGAAGGCAAAGAGATGAAGATGGAAGAGTAGAGCGTCTCTGCGCTGCATGCAGTCTCCATCGTCGGGACTCTACCCGACATAGCCGAGGGACTTTCCTGTGCTGCCCAGCATACACCTAAGAAAGCATTAGGAGTTGGAAGTCCGTCCGAGACGAATGCATGCCTTGCCGACATGGTCGTCCCACACGTTCCGGCAAATCATGCACATACAAATGCCTTCCTTCGTGCTTGGTGTTTGCATTGAAAGGAGGAGAGCGCGACTGAGTTTGGCGTGACCAAAGGTGGCATAGCGCGCTACGGCTCGGTCCTTGCAAGCGAAGCTTATTTTCGCCCCTGTGAGGAAAGTGAGTGAATTCGACACCTTGCATCTGACAAAACGATCTCACAACCAACATACACTCACATCGATCTGATTGACCGACACCGGACCAAACATCTCGAAGAACTCTGCGTAAAAGTCTCTCGACCGCGGTGGTCAATAGAGGTGTATCGAATCTGGCTGCGGTCCCGAAAACGACATGTCCAAGCAAAATGGAACCGTTCATCAACGGCAAGCCCAGAACAAAGTCCCGGAGCTTGCCAATGGCGCGACTATCACTGGAAAGAACGATATAGCCGTCACGAGCAACACTGAAGCGAAGACAACTTCGAACGTGACCAACCTCGTGATATGTGTAGGAGGAATATACGCCTCTTTGTGAGTCTACCATCACCACCTTCATATCCCAACATCGCTAACTCATATATCCACAGCCTAACATGGGGCGTCCTGCAAGAACGCATAACAACAACAAACTACGCCATCCTCCCCGGCGCTCCCCGCGAAGTCTTCAAATACCCCGTCGTAATCAACACAGTCCAATCCACTTTCGCCGCCCTCCTAGGATACATCTACATCCTTCTCACCCGGCGCCACCCTTCAGATCTACCCGTCTTCCCCTCCAAGAAAATCCTCTGGCCCCTGAGTCTCGTCGCCATCACGTCCTCCCTGTCCTCCCCCTTCGGCTACGCCTCCCTCCAATACGTCGACTACATAACCTTCATCCTCGCAAAATCATGCAAACTCCTCCCGGTCATGTTCCTCCACGTCACGCTCTACCGCCGCAGGTATCCTTTCTACAAATATGCGGTTGTAGCGTTGGTTACTGCGGGTGTGGCGATCTTCACCCTGCACGGTTCTTCCGGGAAGAAGAAAGGCGCGGAAGGAAACAGCGTCTATGGACTGGTTCTTTTGGGTATTAATTTACTCTTTGACGGACTTACGAATTCTACCCAGGATGATATTTACGCGAGCTTTAGGGGTTACTCAGGGCAGCAGATGATGTGCGCACTGAATGTTATGTCGACGTTCTTGACGACGGGGTACCTTCTACTTGCGCCGTATCTGGCACAGACTGGTCTCGGAGGATTGATCGGATTGGATATGGGCAAGGGATCTGGGGAGTTATGGGATGCGCTGGCGTTTATTCAGAGGCATCCGGCTGTTGGATGGGATATTTTGGGGTTTGCGGTTTGTGGTGCTGTTGGGCAGTTGTTCATCTGTGAGTCTCGCCCCTCCCTCTCTCATCTTGCTCAGGCAAAGACTGAATTCGAGCGTAGTCCGCACCCTCTCCATCTTCGGCAGTCTACTCCTCGTCACAGTCACGGTGACACGCAAGATGCTAACAATGATCCTTTCCGTCGTGTGGTTTGGCCATACATTGAGTGCGATGCAGTGGCTTGGCGTTGGGCTGGTCTTTGGAGGTGTCGGGATTGAAGCCCAGCTGAGTCGACGAGAGAAGCAGAAGAAGCAACAGGCCAAGAAGGCGAATTAGTGAGCTTTGATCGAAGAAAGAGGCACTTCCTCTGGGGACATTGAGAGAAGAGAGCTTTGTCCTTTCAGCTAAATTGTTATGTTATAATATGTACGTTATGGTTTAGTAGAGCTAGATGTAGAGCTGGCGAAGGCCAGACGAGTAGTTTGAGTCGATGCCAGACCCCGCCTCTGTTCTACCTAAACTAGTAGAGGTCGACGCTGCTTTTCGACTCCGAACTGCTGAGCCACGGATCGAAGTCCCTCCGGCACGGACTCCCACAACTTCCTCACTGAGGTCGAACTTTATTCAGATACCCAGGCAGCCACTCCTCCGTCCCATCCTCATACACCCTCTTCGCAGGCTCCATGTCCATGCCATGGGTATCCGGAAAATAGCAAGGATCAAAGAGGCACCCTTGCCCGTTACTACTGTACTTGCAAACGTGTCCGAGGTAACCTATCCCATCAGTCAGTATCACTCCAATCCCCAATTCCCCAACCTACAGCTTTGTATGAAGACTTACACTTCACATCCCGACACGTAAACTTCTTCGGACAACTCATCGACCTCGCTTTGTGCTTCAGGACGAGAAGCTCGCCAGGCGTCAGTTTCTCGCTGTGCGAGTAACCGCAGTACTCTCCCGCCTCGCATTTCCCAGCCAAATAATATTTGTTGCACACTTTGCCTTTGGTCTTGAGGCGCTCTGTGAAGCGTGCCTCGGCGCCAGGCTCCGTTCGTGGGATCGCAGAATCCAGACGCTCGTCATATACGTTTAGGAGGATGTGAGGGCGCACGGGAGGGGATTTCTTGGGGGCGATGTTGATGCTCTTAGATGCGGCGCCGGATTTGCCGACCGCGGCCCTGTCGAGCGAAGAAGTGAGAGTCAGCATGCGTCTGGGATATTCGAGTGGATACTTTGAGGCTTTCTTACCATGAGCTCGAATTAGCCGCTGAGCCCGCAGACTCCACTGAAGGTGATGGTGATGCAGGTTTGGCCATAGCCGGTGTAAACGATGCTGCATTAACTTGAATGTTGGATTTGGTGCGTACTGGCACTGGTGTCGGCTCCGGCGAGATGTATGGAGTGGCCTTGGTGGGTATGGTTCCTAGATCATTCGACCTGAAGATCTGTGGCATTTGGATGATCTTCAGGCCGAGTGCAAGAAAGCCCCGCTCGGCAGGTCTTGTTTCGACCAGAGTCAACCGAGTCGCGTGCTCTCTCCGGTAAGACTCAAGGACGGGTAGGTATCCGTTGTCGTGGCATGGCGCGAAGAAGACGTGCTTGCATCTGCAGAAGTGTCAGTTGGCGTACCGCGCTCGGTAAGGCTTGGTAGCGTAGACATGACCTACTGGTTGATGCGCAAGTAGAGACGTAGCGTTTCGCGAATCTTATGATCAGCCCGTTCCTTCCCGATTCCAACATCCACGAAGCTGAACAGGGGCTGGGCAAGTCCAAAAGCTCGGCCAAAAGCAACTAGTTCGTTGGCGTTTGCGATGACACCGCAGCTCTGTAGTTTCATAGCGAGGCCTTGAAGGTTAAGGACGACTTGAACCATTCTGTGAATCGGTCAATAGCAGATTCTTCCACCCAGGAAGAAAGTCCACTTACATGTTCCAATCCGCAACATTAGCCTCCGGGTAAAGCGATTGAAGATGCTTCTGCACCTCAGTATGTAGCAGATGCGCCGCCTCAGCACCTCCGTCCTTGCCCATAGCAAGCAAGTAGTCGGAAAAGATGGCTCCGTCGCCATCAATGAGGACGAGGACGAAATTGTTAGAGCCCTGCAGGCGCAATTAGCATGAATTCCCCTCCTCCAGGACTGCTCTCACCGTTTGCTGTCTCAACTCCCCCACCGCCCTCTCGCACTCCGCCGCCTTCGTCTGCCACATGCGTCTCGATTGGACTTCATTCTTATAGTCGTCGGTGATCTGTCCTCTCCCATGTCAGCCCATCTCCCTAACTCCCATCACAAAACTTCTCCCTCGCTTCGCTGCTTCGCCTCGCGTCAGGGCTGATAGGGAGTTCATCATTACCTCCTCGACTTTAACCTTCAACTCCTCATAATCCTGGATAATTTTCGCGACTAACGCGTCTCTCTCCGCATCGCTTTTCCGGAAACCCTCCAGCTGGTCCGCATAACACATGTGTCCGTTCATGTTCTCTCGTGCTACCACGCCAAGCAACGTGTGTAGGTCGATGTTTGTGAACAGAGGAGAACGGAAAGGAAAGAAGCGTTTGGAAGGCAGTCGGTCTGCGGAGGGAACAAGCATATGCTTAAGGCTGCAGAAGCCTATTTTGTGCGCTAGGCTGTCTTAGGCTTAGCAATTAAAGGAAAATCATAGCTCTGATTGGCAGACGCGGGGTGCTTCGCGCGCGCCAAAGGTCATTCTCTAGGGAAATGTAAATGGTGATCGTTAACAAGTTAATAGTACTATGGACAGAGTGGTGAAGGCCATGATCTTCTATATGTACACAATACTTCTACAAAGTCTCAGACAACACCTCCCTACAAGGCGCGCAAGGCAAGTTCTCTTCCTCCGCAGTGAACTTCCAACATCGTGGACACTTCTGCGCCTTTGGTGGAAGCACGACGACTTTGCCATTAATCTCTGCTCCAGCAAAGGTAGCAGCAAACGGCTGTTCATACCTCCACGCAGGAGACCAATCCTCGACTGTACCGTTCCCAGAAACCTTGACTTCTGCTTGGCTAACGACAAGCAAAGCAGCGAGCTCATCACTCGCCACCCAACTGAGCCCTTCCGTAGAGACAAGAGGAAGATGAACTTCCACCGAGCATGCAAGTCCATTGCCCAACACTTTCGCAGTTCGAGCTTCTTCCTGCGCATGCTTGACAGCCGCGCTGACCTTCTTGAACACCTCTAGTGATTGTTCGAGCTTCGTACCATCTGGAAGCCACTTCTCCTGAGGTGTGAATGGCTGATCCCATACCCGTTGAAGAGGATGGATTGCTCCTTCCTTCATTGCAGGCGGCATCCACTCCCAGACTTCTTCGATCAGATGAGGTGTTGCTGGAGCCAGCATACTCATCAGTTCGTTGAGGATGCATACGAGCGTAGTCTGAGCGTGACGTCGAGCAGCGGTTGAGCCTGTGTATAAACGATCTTTGATGATCTCGAAGTAAAAGGCGCTCAAGTCATTGTTCACGAATTTGTTGATCTCGTTGACGCCGGCGTAGAACTTGTAGTCGTGATACGAGCCGTAGACCGCTGCGGCAGTTTTACTAAGCTGATGGAGCACCACTTCGTCTGCAAAGCCGAGCTTCAATAGATACGCTTCCTGGGGCGCCGGCGAAGGGTAATCGTGCAAGACTCCGAGGAGGAACTTGAAGGTGACCCTGTACTTCTGCAGAGCTTGTTGGACGCTTTGCAGGACTGGTTGTGAGATGGACACATCTCGCGTGTAGTCCGATGAAGCAACCCATAGCCGGAGCACGTCGGGACCAAGCGAAGACTTTCCAGATTTGGGGGTCGGAGCTTTGCCTTTCTTGTTCTTGTTGCCCCTTGGAGTCTGCACAAGCGTGCCAGATATTATCTCATCAGGCGAAACAACGTTTCCCAAGCTCTTGCTCATCTTTTTGCCTTCGCCGTCCAGCGTGAATCCGTGGGTCACGAGCGTCTTGAAGGGTGCAAGAGCCACCTTCTTTTCATCCTGAGTTGCAACGGCTGTCAGCAGACTGCTCTGAAACCAGCCTCGGTGCTGGTCGGTGCCTTCCACATAGACATCGCTAAGATGCATGTCCGCCTCCCGGCTTTGGAGTGAGGTCCAGCTTGTGCCAGAGTCAAACCAAACGTCCATAGTGTCTTTGCCGCGGACCCATTTCCCGCTTTGCAGAGAAGAATGCAGCCAGACTCCATCATCCGGCAGATCTGAAAACCAAGCATCGGTGCCTCTCTGTTCTATGACGGAAATGATATGATCGATGCTTTCAGCAGTGATGCATGCCTCACCGCTGTTAACATGGTAGAGAGCGGGAATTGGCACGCCCCACGAGCGCTGCCTGGAGATACACCACTGGCTACGTCCCTGCACAAAGCTGGTAAGTCTTGACCTGCCGCTCCGCGGTATGAAAGAGACATTTTCCAATGCGGCCAAAGCACCGTCTTTAATGGCCGAGGTATCAGCGAACCACTGTGCAGTGGCCCTCGTGATGACGGGCTGTTTCGTGCGCCAGTCGATCGGATTCTTATGCGTGAACTTGTGCGCAGCCAAAACGAGACTGGAGATCGATGTATGAACAGTATCAGGCAGATAGTCTCTTGGATCGGCCAAGACGTCCAGCACAGCCTTCACTCCCCGAGTTTGCGCATCTAGCCCCTGGAAAGAAGTACTACGCCCGGCCGGAAATGCGTCGGCAGTGAACTTGCCTTCGTCGTCTACGGGAGCTACTGCAGGTCCAACGCCATGTTGCTGGCAAACCTGATAGTCTTCCATTCCATGGCCGGGTGCCATGTGAACGAGACCTGTCCCTGAAGTCGCGGTCACGAAGTCGGCTTGGAGCATTGGGCTTTCCGACGAAGTGAACAGATTGAAAGCTGCTGCTTGACCCTCCACAATATGAGCGCCCATGATCGAGTCAACAATCGTGGTCGCGGTCGAACCTTCCGGCAGATGAGATAGCACGTGCTCTACGCGACCTTTCGCGATCAGCATCTGATCGGATCCAGACTCAGCATTGGACCTGTCATTGATCTCGACGACACTATACTCGATATCGTCCTTGACGGCAATCGCCATGTTGGCCGGCAAAGTCCAGGGCGTCGTAGTCCATATCAATGCACTGATGTTGTCCAGTCTGATCGCGGAATTTGACTTGAGCACCTCTGGAAGTGTGATCAAGGGCATCTTAACGAAGGCCGCCGTACACGTATGATTGTCATCATACTCCAACTCAGCTTCTGCCAAAGCGGTTCGCGACGATGGTGACCAATAGACAGGTCGATGGTGTCTCGATATAAGCCCCTTGCGCACCATCTCCTTGAAGACGCGCAATTGCCTCATCTCAAAATCTGGGCTCATCGTCTTATAGGGGTTGTCCCACTCGCCCATGACGCCCCATTCCCGAAAGCTCTTCTTCTGAATCTCAATCGTCTCACTTGCCAGCTTCCTCGCTGCAGCTCTGATCTCAGAAGCACTCATCTGACGAGACACTTCCGCAGCAGCCTTCGCTTCTTGACCAGGCTGATCCTCCTGCTTTCGAGCCTGTTTCGCAGGAGCTTTTGGCTGTTGCAGCGCCTTGAGCTCGATGGGCAGGCCATGACAGTCCCAGCCAGGCGTATACTGCACACGTTTCCCACGCGCCAACTCTGATCGCAGCATCAAGTCTTTCAAGACTTTGTTGAGTGCATGTCCAACGTGCACCGCGCCGTTGGCGTATGGTGGGCCATCGTGCAGGACGAATTCGTTATTGACGGTCTTTTGGTCATTGCATGCATGGAGTTGATCGTCCGCCGGCACAGTCTTCGGTTGGTTCTTTCGCTGCCAGGCGTAGAGGTCATCGGCGCATCGTTTCCGATATTCGTCGATCTGCTCAGGCGATGGTCGAGCCGGGAATTGCGATTTGGGAAGGGCGAGGGTATCGGACCAATTGCTCTTGGTATGCGCAAGCGCGCGGATCTTTTCTGTCAGCTCATGGTAGTTATTCTTCTGCGCCGCTGCTCTGAGTATGCGGCTCGCAGAGAACGCCGGCATGCTCGAGAGACGACCATCTGCAAAGTGTGGATGCTGAAAGTTGAGGATCTCTTGATGCTTCGGTTGGACTTGCCATGCGCTCGCGAAGCTCGAGCGTCGTCACGGGATTGGAACGGAATCATTCCGTACAACAATACATTGCCCTACAACTCAACTGTACTACCCGATCGATTGAAAGCATTCGACACCTTCCGAAGAGGAGGGAGTCGGAGGGTCAAACTCAAGAAAGAAAGACATGAGTGACAGTACAGCTCATCAGTCCGAAGATAATCCCGAAGCCTGAGGCCGAGCTCGTACCTCGCTGAAGACTACCACATCAGCTCTCCAAGAGCTTCCAAGTCCCAAGAAACAGACACCTTGCTGTCTCAAACCAGGCATCGCAATTCCCAGGATCAGTCGTATTCGGAGTCGGACAAACACTACAACCCGCTCCAAGCATACCGAATCCATCCTTCTCTGAAACCATACATCTACCTCACATGTCCACTTCGGCTCGCTGAAATACATGCCATCTTCCCTCCTCGCCAGACTCCGCCACTTCACATCTAGTATTACTATCAAACGACCACGAATCATGGACGCACTCGTACAGAAATCGATACAGGAAGTTCAAGCTAAAGCGAGGAGCTCTGTACCCTGGAAACTGGATGAGCCGTGGCATCAGCTTGTCTATCGATTTGAAGGAAATGAGTGGAAAGCTCATACACCTTCCAAGGACGCTAAAGCAGATGCATCGTCTCGATTCGATAGACTGGCTGTTTACTCCTGGAACATAGACTTCATGCTCCCTTTCGCAGACTCGCGCATGAGCCAGGCAATCACCCACCTCCAGTCCCTCACGTCCTCCTTACCACCTACAACAGCTGTGGCTATCTACCTCCAGGAATGCGTCGCTTCAGACATCGACCTCCTCGCCTCAAACCCTTGGATTCGATCCACCTTCACACTCTCGGACATCGATATTTCGAACTGGCAATCTGGACACTACGGTACCGTCACCCTCCTCTCGAAGGACATTCCCGTGCTGCAAGCGTTCCGAGTCCACTACTCCGCCACGCGAATGGAACGAGACGTCCTAATCCTCGACACACTTCTCCAAAACAAGACAATCCGTCTTTGTAACTCCCACTTGGAGTCTTTGGCTTTCGAACCTCCATACCGAATCGATCAGATGAAACTCATCGCTTCCTACATGCATTCCTCAGAAGTCAATGGGGCCGTTGTGGCGGGTGACTTCAACGCGATCCAGGATTTTGATCGGACTCTGCACTCGCAGAATGACCTGAACGATGCGTATCTGGAGAAAGGAGGGAAGGAGAACGATCCCGCGGGTCATACGTGGGGCCAACAGGCTGCGACCACGCAGAGAGAGAGGTTCGGGACGTCGAGGATGGATAAGGTGTACTTCTGCGGTGAGGGTGTCGAAATTGTATTGTTTGAGAAGTTCGGATCGGACATCTGTGTCGAGGATGAGGAGGAGCAAAGGCTGATCACTGGGCTTGGGTTCGATAAAGCCTGGATTACGGATCACTTGGGCGTGAAGGCTGTTTTCTCCATCCCTTCTGGCAATGCTCCAAAGTCGCAGATATAGTTCCCTTCTCTTTCACAGACTTCATCGAATATGTCCTCTCATCATCAAACCATCCTAATCTCCTTATCCGCCCTCCCAACCTCCTGTGCCAACTCAAACACCCCCCTCGCGCCCAACCTCTCAACAACCCCCCTCTTCAACCCCAATTTCTGCTCAATCTTCCTCTCATCCTGCCCATGTCCATCCCTCAACATCAAAATCTGCCTTATCGTCCAAACATCCAAAAACTCCCTCCCCTCATGTCCTCTCCTCCCAGCTTCCATGAATTCTCGCTCTGCTTCCCCTTGTAACCGACTCCTATTGTCGAGAACAGCTACAGCTGGATTTTGTCTGGGATCTGGGCCTCTCCTCGCAGCTGATGCATCCGCGGGATTAAACGCTGATGTTGGAGAGAGGGTGGGGTTTGGTTGGACGGGGCCTATAGATCGCAATGACTGTGCGAAATCGGGATCGGAGGCGTCGAGGTTTATGGATTGATCTCGCGAGTAAGAGGCTTGCGGTGTGGGTTTTACTGTTGGGCCTGGTTGTGCAGCGGCAGAAGCATTCGGAATTGGTGGTGGTTGCGGTTGGGCATTTGTCGTTGGAGGAGGCGGTTGAGATGGGTGCGTTGTGGATGGGTTTGGGGTGCGCGTGGGATATTTGCGGGCTGCGGAGCCGGCGGCGCGGGAGGCTTTGGAGGAGGAGGAGCCCATTGTTGTGGTATATGGTTGATGGGTTGGTGCTGTGTGAAAGTAGACTAAAACATGAAGTTGTAGGCCAATGGCAAGCTTGGTGAAGTCATCCAAGGAAGAGTCTTGGCAGAGACGCGACGTTTGACTTCACGCGTCGATACTGCTTGCTTCAACTTAACAGAATAAGTATCCTTACGCGATGACGAAGATTGTCTTGTTTATCGCCCCAGATGCTGTTGCTCCTCTCCATGGACATTCCCCGGTGAGAGGCTCGAGTTGGGCAATTGGGAGTCGTGACTGATCACAGCGTATGGTCGCCAACATGCTCGCTCTCACCCGCCATGAGGCATACACTCGCAGAGCCCTGCGATTTTGACGATGGGAGCATTGACTTCTCATGGCTCTGGTGAAGGCCCATGCCTAGAAGCTTCACCGTCCCGGAAAGCTGGCCGCATCCGATATGCCTGCAAAAGTCTATTCGACATTTCAATGCCCGAGCTGGAGGAAACCAGGCGAGAGGCAGAGGCTCTCAAACTGTCAGTGATGCCATCTACATGATGGCAGCTCCTGCAAGTCGCTTCACGGGCCCCACTCGGATTTTCAGATGCAAGATTTTGTGCAAGACGGTCGATGAACGCGGAGCAGGGCAGGACCTGTACGCGAGAACCGGCTATCCTCTGGGATCAGGCTTGCCTTTTCATCTTTTCCCGATCAATACGGACGTTGGTCGCATGGAGCGTTGCATATTGCTTTCCTTAGACTCTCAAAGGGGTTGAGTCGTCCCGAAAGTGCTTCATCCGTGCGCTTGTATCAGATAAGCACTCCTTAGCAAAATCTTGAGCGTTGGTCCTTCGCAAGTTGATTTTTCAATCAGCAGACACTTCGGGATTTGATATGCCGGTCTGGCATGATCCAGCCAGCAATGAGCAAGACCTGGTGATGATCATTCATCAGATGCACGACACTGACAATCGCATACATGTGCCGGAGTTTTGCTACCTTTCTAGCGCCGTCCTGGAGGCAAGGCGTCAGGCAATCTACAAAGTCTTCTCAATTAACTTCTTGTCCTTCGCAGATTTCATCGATACCATTCGCCGAGAGCGTCAAGGAACACCTGGTCAGTGGACTGACCTCTCAGCTGCAATATATCGGCACAGCCGCGATTCGCAGACGCCTTTTCAAGGTCGGCAGTATACTTCTAGGCCCTTCAACAACCATCTCACACAGCACAACCTTGAGACGCCCCTCTCTTGAGCAGCCTGCCACTAGATAGGCATGCGTCCAGCGTGGCCGCCGTTGCCTTCGTCGACAGACGGCACGGCAGTGCTTGGTCGAACAGCGCAGAAGAACACAAATGGCCTTCTTCGATGACCACAGCACGCTGAGGACGGGATACGTCCTGTCTGGTGATGTCGCCTCTTTGATCGTTTCCTTACTCGCGCTCCCCATCCTCACGGCGTTCTTGTATCAAAGGCAGCCGAGAGCTGGTGCGAAGCGCACTGTTGCCACTACGATCGTACAGCTAGTGAGTGGAAAGTTCAAGACTTGGAGCAGTTAAGATATGCTGACTTCGCTGTAGTGTTATCTCGGCGACTTCCTCTACATCTTCGCGGTGACCGTGCTAGTCCACATACGACTACCAGCTACGAATGCTCTGTGCAATGCCTCGATCGTCCTATGTACGTCTTTGCCACACTTCAAACTCGCAGCTCACGGCGCTGACACTGGCAGGTCTGGCACTACACAACACGGCGAAATCTTTCGAATTTCTGTTCCTGATCGAGCGCGCATACATCATCTCATGGCCGATGAACCCGCGTCGTCACAACAGGGAGTACGTTGCAAGCCTTCTCTGCATTTTCATACCGTTCTTGACGGTGACTGGAATCGCAATGCGGTAGTAGGTGATTCGTCCGTACATATTTGCAGCACCTCTTGCTGAACGAAGCATCACAGCCGCGTCGCAGAATTCGTCAACCCGGCCACCTGCATCATTGGACAACCATACTTCTCGTTGATTCCAATGCTGGTCGTGGAAATCCTGACACATTTATGCCTGACCCTTCGCTTCCTGATACCTCTGTTGAACGTCCATGGGGAGAGCGAGGGGTTACTTCTACCTCTGCGGAGGGTGGTACTCCGAACAGCTACAGGTGCGGCAGGTGTAATGCTCCTGGACGTGGCTGTCAAGACGTCTTTCGCCGTGGTCAAAGGCGAGCCGATATGGCTTTGCTTTCTGACCTGCAAACTAGAAGGTCGAGCTCTTTCTGCCACTGATTGAATTGATATGCTGACCCAAAGCTCTCGTAGTGACCCTTGCCGCATGTCTTCTTCACTGGATGACAAAGCCCACCCACCACGATAGTCGACCGCACAGTCTTACTGGCATTGGTTTCGAACAAATCGGACATATATCTTCTGTGTCAACATTGGAGGACAAAATCCCCGAGTCTCGTACAGAGGAGCTTCTACGAAGAGTCTTCTCGTTTCCGCATGCACCTATGTCACGGGCGGACACTCCGAGAAGAATAGATGTACCGCCGTCTCAAGCGCTGCGTAGCAGGCTATGTGCATGCGGAGCTTGCTAGTGATGGCAGGAACGGACATCAATTCCATGTCCAATCCAAGACGAGTCTGCAGCTACAGCGACCGGCGCCCGTTTACTGGACCTGACAATGATCATTCAAGGTGATACGGACATGGAGGGATAGAGATCACAGAGCTACGCTGGTGTCATCACTGTATAAGGCTAAGGGGTCTGGCTCACACCTCATGGCAAGCACGTTCTTCACTGCAGATCGGCAAATGAAACGATGCAATTCGGCACGTGAAGATTTGAGTTCATATTCACTGACCGAGCCAGACTTCGTCTATTCGGCCCGCACATCCCGAAGCAGCAATGCCACCGCACCGATTCATGGTACTGATGACTACCATAGAAACTCTTGATTTCTCTGGAGGGGCTAGATGCCGACTTCATCATCGGCAGTCGATGTCTCAACTATTGGGCTCAGAGCTTGAAAAGCTCGCTGTTGCGACCCTGCACGAACATTGCAGCACCCATCCCTTGAACGACGGCAAATATGCTCATCGCAACACATCCAATCAGCAGTCTCGCGTCACTGGCGACTTCACTACCGACAGCGAAGATACCTACAACGGCTATATCGCTTGCAACGCCGACCCTCTCACCTATTGCATCTTCAGCAGTAGCCCCAATCTTTTCTCCGATCGCATCTTCCGTTATCGCTCCTGCGGTAGCACCACTCTTTCTCCAACCCACCGCCGGCACGACCTGGAACATCGAACTTTCCTCAAACCCCTCACCCGACCTTGCAAACAGCAATGCCTACCCCATCTGGGACTTGGACATGAGCACTTCCACCGACACAATCGCCGCCTTCAAAGCCAAAGGTCACCCAATTATCTGCTATTTCTCCGCCGGCAGCGTAGAAGACTGGCGCCACGACGCCTCCCAAATCCCTGCAGAAGCAATCGGAAACGTAATGGATGGCTGGCCTAATGAGAATTGGCTTGATGTCCGCCATCCTGGCGTAAAGGAAGTTATGGTGCAACGCATCCTCGAAGCCAAGGGAAGGGGATGTGATGGGATTGATCCGGACAATATCGACGGGTACGATAATGATACGGGGTTTGAGCTTACGGAGCAGGATAGTATCGACTACATCAAATTCCTGGCCCTGAACGCTCAAGCGCAAGGTCTGGCCTTTGGATTGAAGAATGCGGTGGAGCTTGTTAATGATGTTGTGGAGTTTGTGCAGTGGGCTGTGCAGGAGAGCTGTGTGGAATTTGGGGAGTGTGAGAGGTTTGCGCCGTTTATTGAGAGGAACAAACCGGTGTTTCATTTGGAGTATCCGGATGATGTTGATTTGGATGAAGGGGAGGAATATGAGGCGTTTGTGGGTGAGAGTTGTAACAACGCTGGGGCGAGTGGGTTCTCGACCTTGATCAAGGAGAGGGACTTGGGGGTATTTACGGATGAGTGTCCTTGAGATGGTCGTGTTGAGGGTGTTCTGGGCGGTACGGTATGTTGACAGAAGTTCGAGATCGCTTGCTCTTGAGCCGATATTGTCCGTGGACTACGCTTGAGATGCTCTTTAATGCTCCCATCCTTATTGTCGTTTGACTCGAGCAGGCAGCAGCAGAAAACGTCGCCGTCACCAATCAACAATGGCATGGCCGTTTGCGATGACGTATGGCACGCGCGTGGTGAGTGAATGTTTTTCACTTACTGTCAACAACAAAATAGCAACGCAGTGTGTTTCCCCTACTCAAGAGAGACCCATTCCACCGACCATGCGATGAACAACAACGCCAACATCAACCAGCCAGTCTCACAACGAAACCAGCCTTCGTGACCGCCACCATGGGTAACAACCGCAAAACTGCAAAGCCATCATTCATCATCAAGCTTCCCGTCAAGGTCACGCCCGAGACATCTCTGCGAGCGGCGCTCGACACTCGCTTCCGCGCCAGAGCCGCCGTTGACGCTGCTCAAGTATCCCTCTTCCGCCAACAACTCCACCTCGACAACGCCGTCGCAGAAAAGAAAGTTCTCTTCGTCGAAGAGAAACAGCTTGGCTATCTCCCCCAGCCGGAGTTCAGATTTGCGGCATGCAGGGCTGCTGAAGCGGAGTTGGCGCTCGACGCGGCGAGGAGTGCGTTTGAGGAGAAGAAGGCGGAGCTGGGAGTTGCGGAGGCTAGAGTCCAATATTGGACGGAGGAAGTCAATCGGAGCCACGAGTTGAGGGACGAGGAGAAGAAGAGTCTCGATGAGTACAAGTATCATCGGGCAGTCGATTCGACCCGCGAGAAGATTCGTCAAGATGCTGAGCGGTTCGAGGAGGGCAACCACCACGCTACCATGATGCTAAACCACTCGGTGTTCATGTGGCATCACAATACCCTGACCTCCCTCGTCGACCCGGACCCTTCAGTCTTGAAAGCCATCTCCGGGCCACCGCAGACCGTTTCCTGCGTCCGAGAAGAGTGTCAACCACATTTGAGACATATGGCTTGTTGTAAGTGTAACGTCGCTGCTGCGTATGATGCACTGAAGAGCATGGGAGTTCGGGTTGAGTTGGAGAAGGAGCGGGAGTGGTGGAATCCGGATAGGTTCTTGGCGCATGAGAAGGGGGAGAAGGGGCATTGGGTTTGGGAGCAGGTGGGGGAGATGTGGGGGATTTTGGGAGAGATGATTGAGGGTTGGTAGGGTAAGTGAGCGGCTTGTAGAGTGAGGGATGCGGGCGCCAAGAGGGGAAGAAGAAGAAGCAGTCGCGAGAGGTTGAAAAGTGAGGCGCCGGACGCGTACGCTGTCATGATGCAGGAACGGCATGGGAACCCGTCGTGAAATTCATTGGTGCCTAGTCAGTCAAAGATGTTATCAGATTGAGAGTAAGTGAGTTCCTCATTGCATCATAAATGTACCGCTTCATGTCTTGACTGAGCTTAAGCAGAGCAGTACCGCGAACCCTCTCTCTGGCCATTGTCCAACCAGCCTCCGCAGCCATAGTCACCGTTGTAGTCGACAGTCGTCCAGGCATTGCTCTTCCAGTTGGTGTATTCTCCGTATGACTTGCCGTTGTTTGTGCACTGATGGCACATGATTAGCAAACCCCTTCTCAGAGGAAGAAGTTGAGAGAGAGTAGACTCGACTTACGCAGAAAGTGTTCATTCTAAGTCTCTCACAGTAGCCATTGCCCTCAGTTCCGAAGTTGCAGTATCTGGCGAGCGCAGAGCCGGAGAAGGCGGTAAGGGTGAGAAGGGAGATGAGCTTCATGGTGATTGTCGTTGGGGATGGATTGTAAAGGATCGACTGTTGGTGCTTGGATGCTCTCCGTCGGAACCGTGGGAGTGAGTATCACTGTATCACTTATACGACACGACCATCGATACCTGCTCTCCCGGAAACAGCAACCCGCAATCCGACCATGCGAGGCTTTTGAGACATTTCCAAGTCTGCCATGCTTCTGGAAGCTCTCTAATCAACGCCAAGTCGTTTGACCATACATGTCATCAAGTTCGGTGATCGTTAGCGCTAGATATGATGATTCGTGACAGCGTCTTTTCGACGAATGGGCTCGAACGGAATCGTCGTATCGAACGAACACATGCTGGCTCTGTAGTAAGTCTGGAGAGCTAGTCCACAATGGCATGGTCGGATACGTGTGCGAACTTCAGCCATATGAAAACACCGTTCATCGCATGGAGAGATTTTCTGGAGCATTGGCGGGCACTGCCGGTGCGAGAGGAGTGAAGTGGTGTCACGGTATTTGACGGAGGACGTTTGCGATGTTGAGCCGAGACCGCCGACAGCCCCAAACTCTTGGTTGCGCGCCAAGCCCAGCTTCACTTGACGATGCATGTGAGAGGTCCCTGCTCAACTTTATCTTCGCGAGCCACGTGGGTTTGCTGAGTCGTGGTAGTTGAGTGTAAAGCGTAAAGACACCCAATTGCCAAGGTGGCTGAACCGGCTTTTGCGGCTTTTGAAGTGTTTTCGCACCAATATCTCGTGCGCAAGATCTCAACTGACCCCGGTAGGCGGCCGCATTGGCAACCGCTGCCAAATTAAGAAACCCTGCCACGACTGGATTAGGCGATGTTCATGCACTGGCAAGGATTTTTCGACCAATGCGTTGACGATCTCACGTGGCACAAACTGATATGGCAACATCCAACAACTATTTCGGGCCCGGGCTGGATGTCGAATGTGAGTTGCTGACAAGGCTTTGTGTAATATGAGTAGCTTTATCGCAACATCCAGCCTCTTTTGCACTGATAGCACTGATTTTCTTCTGAACGAGGGCGACATCTGATCGAGCTGGGAATCAAAGCCATGGGGGCTGCAGAACCGCACAGTGTTGGTTGCAGCCTCAGCTTAAGCGATGTTGCCCTCAAGGCTCGTCCAGAAGTGTTCAAATATGAGCACGATGGCAGACAGCCTCCTTATGCCAGGTCAAGACTGTCGAATCGGAAGGCGCGACTGTATTTGAAGTCCTGGAATGTCGATCTGATTATCATTTCACTGCATTCTCGCCTCGACATCTGCTGAGCAACAAACAACAAGCAGCCAACAGACCGATTGAATGTCATCACCGGCATCATGACCATCATCGAATTCTTCTACCTAAGCTCCCCCAACTTCGCCTCAAAACTCCATCAAATGACCGACCAAGACCTCCTCAAATCCGACATCCACAACTGCCGCGTCCGCCACGGAGGCAAATACGGCGCATGGGCCGGCGCCGTTCAAGCTCCCTTCACTCTCGGCATAAGCCTCGCAGGCACAGCAGTCGGCGTCCGTCGAAGGAAACTCGCGACAAAACGACTGCAAATGATCCACGACGAAATCAATCGAAGAGGATTGACGGTGTATGAGGAGACGAAGAGGGATCGATTGATACCGTTGGGATGTGTGGGGGCTGCGATGGGGATTTCGATGGGGTTTTATTCGGGGGTGGAGGGGGCGATTGAGCCACTGTGGAATGCTGGGGCTGAGACGGCTGCGGAGATTTGTTGGATTGCGAATGCGCCGGTTGAGCAGGCTGTGGGGCAGGTGGTTGTTGAGGTTGTGGGGGAGGAGGTGGTTGATGAGATGTTTCCCGGGATGGGGAGGACGGATGTTTGGGGTGATAAGTTGAGTGTTTCTGTGGAGAAGTCGGAGGTTGGCAGTATCCGGAGTGGGAAGTGAAAGTTGAACGATTCCAATGCGGTAGGATCCAGTTTCTGGAGTAAGTCTGTCTGGCTCATCCGTCTTTCCCTTCCTTCCTGAACTTCCGTGCTGAAATCCCGATACTTCATACCAAATCCATTCCATTGACCAAACACTCTCCTCATACCCGACGACCATTCCCCCTTCCCTCTCACCCCTCTATCCCGAGCTCTGACAACTATAAGGCGCCCCCACCCCAAACCTCAACGTCGCCGTCCCCGGCGGATAATCGCCCGAGATCACGTAATCGTGATCTTTCGTCTGGCCCCTCGCACAAAGACAAATCCCAGTTCCTCCCACGACCTGTCCAGTTGAGCTGTAGACTCCACCCCAAGAAGTCAAGGTACTTCCTCCGATGCCTTGACAGGCTTGTAAGAGCCATCGATCGACGCCGTCTTTGTCGCAGTTGACATCTCTGCAGCTGTAGCGGAATTGGCCTGGTTTGTTGTCGCCGCGGGCGGAGGCGAGGGAGAGGAGGGTGGCGGTAGCGACGAGGGAGAGGAGTTCTTTGGATGAGGGTTAGTATGTTTGATGTGTTCGTTATCATGGGCATGTCGTACTCATGATGTATTGTTGTTGCTCGGAGGACGTGCGAGGAACCTTTATGTCCCAATCTCAGGCCGTGATCTCAGACATTATATATGTCCAACTTGAACAAATCTTTCACATGTTGTCGTCGGTATGAGACGGCCGAAATCTTCTGTTAATCTCTTGGCAAGGTGTATAGGATTATACGAGGTGTACGGCAATCGGTATTTATCCGGCAGATAAAACGCGCTTGTCGTCGATTTGCTGGATGTCGTCGGCAATGTTCTAGTCACGCGTCTAGAAAGACGGTTGATCGTTTCAAACTTTCCGGTTTGAGAAATTATTGCGCAACTCTCCCTTCTAGAGCACCACCGCAAATGCAGAGATCTTCGGTCGAGCGATGAAGACGTCGCGGAAACTGGCGGTGGACAAAGGTCGAGGAAGGCCTGGATTGAATGGTAATCGAGCCGATTCTCAGATTTCAAGCGGAATCCTCCAGCTCAGCCAACCCAGCAGCAGAACCCTCCATATCCCTCCTCACCTTTCCCCTCGCCTCATCCTCCAACTTCCTCACAAACCCCACCCTCTCACACTCATCTACGATCCCCCCCCCACCTTCCCCAACTCCCCCTCCCTCTTACTCAACCTATCCATCTCCACCTCATACAACCCCTCCTCCCAATTCCTCCTAAACTCAAACTCAATCGTCACTCTCGTCAATTTCTCCAGCTCCAACCCCGGATTCCGCAGCAACCTCAGCTCTCCCGCGCAGGATACAGGGGGCATTATGTAATTTCCCGTGCTGTTATCGGATTCGCCTGCATCGCCGTGTTTGAGGAATTGGTAGGGAGGGGAGATTGTGAAGTAGAGGGGGGTGCCTTGGGGGTCTTTGTCTATGAACCAGGGGCCCATTTGGATGATGTAGTCGAGGTTTTTTTGGACCTTATCGGCGATTTCGAAGGTGGCTCTGGGTGGGGTATGTTAGTTTTTCTCATGATCGATGCAGATTAGTGGGAGACTTACTTGACCCCCGTGGTACGTATATTGTAAGAGCCCGCGAGATTGCGATGCATTGTTGGTATGACGAAGGGCATTAATTTGGTTTTCTTTAATGGCTGCAGAAGAGGGCCTTCCAATACCACTTGAACTGGTTTGCCGGATTTTGCGCATCCAAAAGCTTTCTCGTCAGCTGTCAGGGAGAGTTGGTAGAATTGCAGAAGGAACGTCTCGAATGTTGATGCGGTTGAGTTGGGGCTCACACTGGTATTGGCGGGCCAGCCAGGCAGATTTGCCCGATAGACGTAGCTCAGCAGACATTCGAAGATCGCGGTGAAGATGCGGCCTCTGACTTTGACAGCTTGCTGTTCGAGATCCGCGATAACCTTCTGTCGAGCATCCGTCTTGGTTTTGAAGTTCGTGTCGTCCGCTGAGGCTTTGATCCGGTCCTGAACTTTCTTCCGTTCTGCAGCTTCGCACACAGTTCTGAGATGAGCGACGAGTGTTTGTTGGGCCTGACGCTCTGTATCCAGTACGGCAGAGGCGGCAATGACCATTTTCTTCACTTCATCAGCGTATGCATCCAGGCCATCAATCTTCAGCAGGCCTTTATCATCCTTGTTCGCCCCACTGAGGTCGCTCAAAGCGTCCGCGAATTCCATAAAGGTGCGCTGGATGTCGACTTTGAATTCTTTCCACTTGGCAAGCATTCCGTAGTAGTCCAGGGGATCGCGGCAGAGCTCCTGTAGAAGGACTCCAGTCTCCGCCTCTGTCAAGGTGCCAGACTTCTTTTGAAAGCCGTCGGCTTTGCTGGACAAGGCAGTGACTTTGCGCACCTCCCCGGTCAAGGAGGTGGCCTGCTCTTTGAATTTCTTTATAGCTTCTTTGAAGGCTTTTGTGGCATCCTTCCTTTCAAGACCCTGGCGAACGAGTCAGCATAGTAGAGCCAGACGATAGCTCATCGAAAGCTCGTACACCACTGATCTCTCCAAAGATAGTACCGATGTAATCGATGACCCCGCTAATGTCTCCTTGAGCCAGACTCGCTATAGATGCGTTAGTATGCCTTCGCTAGATCATGCCCTTCGCACCTACACGCTGCTTTAGCCTGCGAGCTGAGTATATTGACGATACCCCATGACGTCTGACTGTCTCCTGATTGTTCCTGTCCATATATTTAGTCACTGTCTAGGCCATGTGATCTTTTGCCCACGAACAATCTTAGCAATGTGCTCTCCTATTCCTTTCAAGAGGAAACGGAAAGCTCGATCGACGTCCTCCGCTTTCTCCTGTTCATCATCAGTCGCAGGACATGTTCAGCAAGCTCTTTCAACACTACCTTCATGGCTTCGCGCTTGCTCGCAGCAAGGCGTACCAGAGCCAAAGTCTCATCAAGCGTGGCGTTCTGTCCATTGACGGGGCTCAAGGTGAGAGACATGTTCTGAAGGATCGACTTTGTCGTGGAGACTATGCTGTCCTCCAGATCTTGCGTTGACCTAAGCGACTGTTGGTGGGTCTCGATGCTCTTCAAAAAGGACACCATTTTCTCGATCATCTCCTTGTACCTGTCCATGGCAAGGACAGGCACGTCAAACCGTTGCCGTGCTTGCATGAGCAGAGGCGTCGTGTTCCAGTAACTTGGAGCTTCTAGTCGAGTGATGATACGCTGTACGGAACTGCATAATGTCGCGTGGGACGGAGAAGATTTCGTGCATCGCACGATGAACCGGTATCCGGAAAGCGCTTTTAGTTGTTGCGCTCTATCTTGCTGGAACATCAGCGTGCTCGACCACTCGAACATGTCTAGCAGTAGGCGGGATAGGTTGCTTGAAGCGTGTCAGCAGTCAACATGCATGATCGAGAGAGAAGAAATCTTACGGATGGGTAACTTTGGGACCATATTTACAATCCTCCAGCGTCGCTAACTCGCTTTCCGGGACGTTGGGCTCCAATTGAGTACCCTTCAATGTCGTGGCCCTTCGACTGAAGAAGGTTGCACTCTTGTCAAGTTTGACACCCCCCTCGCCCCATAGTGTACTATTCTGTATGGTGACTCCTTGGGGCGCATCTTGATAGAAAGCAGTGACGGTGAATGGCAGAGTCTGACCGGAGGAGTCTGTGGCCTTGATCGATACAGTCGATTTCGGTGAAGCCCCAGCAAGAAAAGATCGCGCATAGACACGGACATATCTCAAAGCACTGTTCTTCAGCTCGATGCGAATAGTCGTGAGTTTGAGCTCATCGCAATATAGATGGAGTTACCGGCAAGGAGTTCCATCATTGGACTTGTTGTTTTGGAGCTCGTTGGCGAAGTCGAGATATCGTGCGCGAACATAGCAGTGGTGGCCAGCGACTTCGATTGAAGGCTTTGCGTCCCCGTTGGTAGTCATGGCTATGCTGTCTATGGAGAGTGCCACTCAGTGGTGGATGATGGAGCTGCAGTGTGAAGATATGAGCTGAAAGCGATATGTCCTGCGCAATGTCCTGGTAAAGAGGCCGGTAAGAGGCCGGTAGCAGATACTATTGAGCATGACCGTCGAGCCAATGTTCATGTGCCCATCTGGTGGCTTGGAGAATGCCACATTGGTCTATTGCCTTGTCCGAGTTTGGTAAGTTTTGTGATCTGGGAAGGCGGCGGCCCCGGCGACAAGTCAACTCTCTGCAAGCCTTGTGTCAAGCCAAGAGCTGACATCGCCATAAAGAGTCTATCTAGCGTTCAAGTCGAGCTGAATACGAATGAAATCGTCGGTATAGGCGAGATTCAGGAAGTAGAGTTGGAGGTTGTGCAAGCCCCCACGCCAACAGACCTTCTAGAGCACGTCAGCCCTAGCAATGCCAAGACGAACAATCGCAGAGCTATGAGCCTTCACATGTGATGCGAAGCACATAACTGTGCCTGTTGTCGCTAGCGGTGGATACTTGACAGCAAGATATCGCATTTCGTCAAGCAGAAACAACAGATTGATGCCAAGATGGGTCGAACCGGCCCCTTTGCCGATTATCCAAGAGTTCTTCGCAATGAGAAGAAAGAGTTGAAAGTGTCGATCAGCGATGTTCTTAACGACACTGACGGCAATCATTTCTTACCGCCAGAGCAACGCGTTTTCGAAACAATCGCGTTGCCCAAATTCACATTCGTCGTTACGACTGGGTCCCTGACCTTTCGTCTTGACGGAACACGGCATTGGGAAGACTTGTTATCTGTAGCATACCAGCAAAAAGAAGGCGACATTGGAGTCGAGCTCAAGGTCGTGTACTCAGATGCAGAGCGTTACAATCAGATCTGGGATCAATGTAAGTATCCTAGAGCATATGGCGGGGTTTCACTTGCGAACCACAAGCTAATCCAGAAAATCCAGCCGCGTTGCTAGATGACAGCACCCGTGCTCTCGCCGAGTGGGTAGGTGGACAACAAAGCAGAGAAGAAGGATCTGAAGCCAACCCCCCGGAGTGGATCCAAAAATCAGTACAGAAAGCATCGGCCGTCAGCGATCAAATCCAGAAATTGCGCGGTGCCTTGAAACAGCACAAAATGGTCCAAAGAAGAGACGCAGCGTATATCAAGCCTTGGTTCGACCACATGACAAAGATATTTGAGGATCTCCGCAGTTTTGTGTCAGGGATCGATCCGAGAATGCGCGAACGGCATACATACGACGAGGAGAGCAGACGGGGGCTCGAGACGCAATACCGCCAAATGCAAGCCATGATTCGACGCATAAACAATACCCGCTGGGCCGTAACAGACATCCTACGCGTACGAGCAGCACTCGCAGCATTCCCTCCAGCCGTCGACAGATGGATCGTGGAAGTCGAGTTGTGGCTTAATGATGTTGTCGGTAGCCTTCTGTGCGGAGAATTCGGCCAGTTGAACCTCTTAGCGAACGAAGGTTTCCCTTCTGCAAAGGTGAGTAGTAGCCCTCTTGTCGTGTCGAGGTCGTATTCCTAATGAGAGAGTATAGCCTGTTGCAATGACCATTTCTGATGTGCCTGAGTTGAAGCCGGCGGAGGAGTATGAGACTGCGGAGGTGGATCAGATCAGTCTCGAGGGTGTCTAGGTAGGGTATTGTCGAGCCCGGCTTGATTCGCTGGTTGCTTGCGTCTGTATGGCATACATCGCGATGACCGTGCATGTATCCAGTCATGTGGATTATGGTCGTACTTTGGGTGGAAAGCCCTGAAATTCCAACAAATGCATTTCCGTTCCTTCACCAGACGCCCAATGCTATGAACGTATGGGCTATGTACAAATACACACACATCTCAATATACACAGACTCACACATGGTAATGCGATTCCTTCCCTTCTTTTGCTTTCCCTTGTCATCCAACAGTACACACATGTGTCTGCCCTTGCTGAGGTTAGGGCTTCCCTGGCCATTGCACTGGCGATTTCGTAGTGTGTCGATACAACACCAAGTCCCGCGCATTCTATACTCGGTACTTGACGTGTCGGTTGATAGCGGCGAAGATGCTTCCGATGAAGCCGGTGATGCCGCCGCTCGATGATGAAGATGGGTATTGACCTAGACCAACAATTAGCTTGAGTCGATCCTTGGAGAATGTCGTCTTCTGCACTCACCCTTCGACGCCTTGTCGGCGACAAGCGCAATCAACGCAGCACCGACGCCACTGCCGTCCTTCGCGATACCAATGCGAATGCGTCTCTCGCCCTGTGGTCCAATCTCCGGGATCTCTCGTAGCGCCTCACGAATGTAGTCCTCAAAGTTGGGGTAGAACTCCACGAGAGATCCATCAACACCGATATCGACAACGTCGTCCTCGTTGACCTCGAGCGTCGCGTTGTTGGTCGTTGCAATGTCAGTTGGCTTGCCAAGCTTGCCAGTCGAGATGACGATTGCAGCTATGGCGACTGCAGATAATCTCGCAGCCCGCTTTCCAATTGCACCTGCAATGAGACGGACAGCTTCGGCATCCTCAGCAGACGCTGCCATGACTCCGAGATCCGCGTCGAGAGCCTGGCGTGTCACTTTCAGACCATTCGAGTTGTCACCAGAAGTCTTAGAGAGGAAGCTGCTGTCCAGTCCCCATTGCTGGTAGAGGGCTGAGTTGGGATCAACATTGGTGGTGCTGTGGATGTCGTTCTGGTTGCTGTGCTCGTCTGTGAAGATGGGAACGCTCTTGTCCTTGTGCAAGCTGAGCAGTGCTCTTCGCAAGATCTCGCCCAAGAACATGCCAGATACGCGCTTTTCAAACATCTGGATTCCGGGGTTCACACTTTCCCGGTCAAGATCTCTGTCGTATGGGGTGTCGGGCAGAACAGACATGTGATTATCAAAGCTGCCCCATTCGGTGTTGATGATCATCTCGCCAGTGCTGGTGTCGTATTCGCCGGCTGAGTTCTTCATCTTCGTCACCTTATCCAGCTTCTCCACGTACGCGCCGTTTGTGCCAGTGCCGAAGATCGCTCCCAACAGCGTCCCTGTCTTACCGGGACTGGTGTACGATCTCGCCATGAGTGTTCCGACTGTGTCGTTCACCAATGCAGCAACTCTTACGGGCAGTCCCAGTGCATCGATCTCCGCCTGCAGCAGCGCACAGACATCTTTGCCCACAGTATCGTGAATGTCGAAACCCTTCGTCCAGCGAATGAGAGTGCCCTTGTTGATGCCGACCTGATGCACAGGGAAAGAGAATGTAAAGCCCAAGCTGAAGATGTCCTCTTCTCGGAAGCCGCCAAATGTGCCCGCTCTCTTCTCCTTATGGCTCGTGTAGTGGTCTCCGTGATGCGTCTTCAAGAACAGCTCGATCTGCTTGGCAAGGAAAGAGAACAGCTCGTGGCTAGTCTTGGCAACCATCAGCTCTTTCGGAATGGCGACCTTGCTCTGGGTCAAGCTGAAAGTGCTGTTTCCGTGCAGCTGGATCGAGCAGACACGGAAGTTGGTGCCTCCCAGATCGACCGCCATGTACAATCCCTTCTCAGTACCGTTGGGTACAGCAGTCACGTATGTAGGGATCTGCGACATGGTGGCTCCCGTCTTTTGCAGACCCTCGTCCATCTGTCGGATGAACTCCTTCACGCCGCGGTTCACATTCTCCTTGGTGTACTCGAACTCGGCGGCTACCCGCTCTGCTGCTGCAGCTAAAGCCATGCTGTGCGAGCTCTTGCCGTACAATGTTCCTGGCGAATGCGCTGGTGCCCGGCAATACAGTTCCTGCACGAATGGGATCGGGCTCGGGCAGGAAGGCGGCGGCGGCGGTGGATATCGAGCTCGAAAGGCGAAGAAGTTGTTCGGTAGGATGAATTGTAGAGCTACTAGCAGCACAACAGCTAGTAGTGTGAGAACAGTCGCTGGCTCGCGGAGCTTGTCGTACGCTCGGATGTAGATGGGCCTCTTGCCGCGGAGTTCTCGCAGGAAGGGAAGCTCTTGCTCTTCAATGCGTGGTGTCTGCGGCTTGGAGGATAAAGTGCGGCGAAGATCGTCAGAGGGACGGGCTGGGTTAGAGTAGGAGCGGTGGTGCTGCGGACGAGAGGCCAGCGTGAAGACTGGAAGGGGAGGTCAAGAAGAAGGAGAAGAGGGAGAGGAAGGACAAGCAGATGAGATGGGGGTGGACTGGGTGGATATGTGTGGTGGTGGAGATCTGGGTCTGGGGTTGTATCGGAATGGTGGATTCAGTGCTTGGGTTCTTGGGAGTTGCTCGCTTGCGGTTACATAGTCGAGAGCACAGACGAGATGAGGCTGCCGTGACCATGCAGTAATAGTCTGCAAGTGGAGTGATTCTGTTCGACGCCTCGCCAAAGCTCCCACTGCCAAAGTGAAGCTCTCTCCGTCACTCTCCAGCGGGGATCTCCATTCTAGATGCTCCTCCTACACCACCTCCGCAGCAGCACGTGGCCAATGCCTGCATAAGATTCACGACCATCGGCCCGAATTTGCAGCCTCTCCTCCTCCATCAATGTTGTTGTTTGCTCTTTGCTACAATCCATCTCGCACTGCAAAATCTGCGCCGCATCTCAAACATTTGACCAGCAGTGACGTCGGCCGTGGCCGCGACTCGAGCCGGATCAAAATGGAGGCTCCACTGGAGCACCCTGGCAAGCGGCGGCCGTATCGCGGTGTCATCGGGACCATGCAGAACGGCATGCCGGCTCGGCGACGTGCGGAGGAAGCTCGAAGAGGCTCTTCTCGACGACATGCTCTTTGCTGAGCGCGCGAGAGGGAACGACAAGATCATGAAGACGAAAACAACCCACCGGACTCAATGGACTACTGCCAAGCCGATGGCCGATGCAAAGCGTATTCATAAAACGCCATGGCCGGCCAACCAATTCGCGTCGAGACAACGAGAAGAGTGCAGGAGACTCTCTTCAACACGAGCTGTCTCGGTGCGCCTGGTGGGAGCAGGGTCAGCCTCCCGAACGCTTCGTCGATGCGCTTGGTGGATTGCGACTCGTGATAGACTGGGCGAGCAATAGATAAAGCTGCCGTGCCTCCATCGCGAAACCCTGGAGGTCAAGCTGTCGCAAACCCCTGGTAAGTCTGTCTCGAGCTGGTGAAGTTTTCTTTAATTGTTACTTCTATATTTTGAAACTCTCCGCAGAAGGATTCTGAGCTTGCTCTCACAGCATTTCAGCTCGAGCTGAAAGCTTCGATTGCGGGTATGCGGCCAATGTCCCTTCGCATGAGCGCCGAGGTTACCCGAAGAAGAAATCTGTAGAAAGGATAATTATGTGCTGCCTCCAACCGAAGCTTCGGACGACGCGCAGGTTGCTGCAACGAGTGTTCGTGTAACACAAGATTGATCGAGCTGAAAGAGAATGCGAGAAGGCCCATTCGACTTCTCCTCAGTATGAATACTCGGAGAATCGCCCCTCTCGAAATTGGGAACTACCACTCTCGAGAGTTGACGCTTGACGGGCACGACAGTCAGTCATCATGAACGCCGCCATCCAACGACTATTCGCCATCACATTTACCTTCACCGTCCTGTCCACTCTCTTCGAAGGCTCATCCGCTCAGATATTTCCTGCGCCCAACACCACTGCCGCGAACGCAACTGCCCAGAACGCCACCACGTTCGCTCTCACATACGGCTACCCTCTACTGGCGTTCGAACGTCTGGCCTCTTCATTCATATCGAGTAACGTTACCAACCAACTCTATCATGCTCAAACCCTATCGAACGCAGACAGCAAGGATGTGGTAAAGCCGAATATTGATACACTTTATTCGTCTACAGCTTTGGATTTGAGCAAGAATGCTATTCAGTTGAGTGTACCCCAGGTGCCCGATGATCAATTCGCACTCTTCTCGTTCTACGATCCGTATGGAGACAATTTCAAGAACATCGGGACAGGGACGGATGATCCGATTGAGAGCAATAGCACGTATGTGCTGGTGCCGCCTACGCTTCAAGGAGGTGGGGATAGTGAAGGTCAGACTTCGTCAGGGAACGCATCGAGATCGTCGATGGAGATTCATTTCCCAACGACGTACGGCATCATCCTCATTCGCTGGCTCGTCAAAGCAAACAGCAGCAATCTCAACACAATCCACGCTTTACAAGACCAAACAAAACTCACTCCAAGACCGGACTTGAACCTGGGCAATGGAGCACCAACAATCCAGGCATCAACACCCAAATTGGCGGGCAATGACACCACTCCTCCTGCTCTCCAAGTCCTAAACCTCCTCGCCGCCTACTTGCAATACAACCAGCCTCAAAACTCCACCTTCGCCTCCCTCGTCAACGCCCAACTCCTGGCAGCCGGCATCTCCAATGGTACATACACAGCACCATCGGGAGTGGACATCAACACCGCAAACTCATCCGCCATCGAACAAATCACATCCGCAGCTTCCTCCCCCTCGAATATCGTTTCACTGAACAACGGCTGGTCAATCGACGCCCCAAACCAAGCAGGCTCCTTCCAAAACGGTACGAATATCGCGTATCGGGCCGCGATTGCGGAGGGTGGGTATTTGCAACTTATGGCGCCGGTGGCGGTGTATCCGAGTTGGACGAATATCACTACGACACAAACTTCCGAGGGGGTTGCGGGAGGGGGATTGACCCTCCCAAAAGACGAAGCTCTTCTGTATACGTTTGAGAAGAAGCCGGTTTTGCAGAAAAATGGGTTCTGGTCCCTAACCCTCTATGGCGGCGATAGTTACCTCATCCCTAACGATCTGAATCGCTATGCACTTGGTGATCGCTCTTCTCTCCTCTACCCCAGTGGACTGCCCGTCTACCCCAGCACCAACTCCACCAACTCCACTACAGAAACCGATGGACCCTTCCAAATCCTCGTCCAAGCAGCCGACGTCCCTCCGCCAAGCAACTGGACAAACAATTGGGTTCCCGGACCAGCGGGCGGAGGGAATTTGACCGCGATCTTGAGGTTTTATTTGGCTGGGGAGGAGATGTTGGATGGGACTTGGCAGTACCCGGCCGTAGAGAGAAGGGCGGCAGTGGGTGGGAATGGGACGGGGGGGAGTGGTGGCGGAGGAGGTGGTGTGTATTCGTCGGGAGCTGGGGGGAGGGGTATTCGAGGGGGGATGATGAGTTGGGTGACGGTGGGGATGGCGATGGGGGTGGGGATGGCGGTTGCGATGTAGATTGAGTTGGCTCAGCTCAGCTAAGGTGTGAAGTCGTGTGTACATATATACCTGCGGCTCATATCGCGGGATGGATCTTGTCCGTGCTGGACACAGTCATGGTACAGCAGCGAGATACACGTAGAGGTGAGTCTTGGCACTAATCACAATATACCTTACCATCCCGTTCCATAGGGGCATTGAAGGAAGGATGCAAGAGGCCTTGACCTCGATCGCTTTCTCAAACACAGTAATAGCATTGTTGTACAAAGTCAGTTCAATACTGCCCTAAATGCAACACCCCTGAGCACAAACGAGAGCGATACGATAGGAGGGCGGGCGCGGGCGCGGAGGCCAAACATGAGGTAATGAACCTTTGAAGCTCTCTCGGTCTGAGTGGAGAAAGGTTTGGGGAGCCGACTTCAGGCTGTCTGAGAGAGTCCGCGCAGCGAAGAGCGACGGCCAAATACATTTCTCTGCAGTCTAAGAATCATGCATCTGAAGTACTGCCTCTCGGAAATCCGTTTCCGATATGGTGCCGTATCGAATGAGATCGATCAAAGGTTCTCTGTACCACGTGAGAATGAAACTTTTGCTGTGTCCAGTATCACACTGCTTTCTTGTCTGCAGCTTCATACTCGGCCTGGTCAACTTCTCCGTGCCAATCACACGCTGTATGCTACTGGTCAGTATGCCGCTCTTGCTGTTGACAATATCTACTTTCGGGAACCAACCTCCCAATGCAATCGCAGTGTGCGTCATGATGGTTCCAACTCCAGCCCCATGCCAATGCGTCTCACCACCCGGAATGTGGACAACATCGCCAACTTGAAGCTTCCTCGGTTCTTGTCCTTTTGAGCAGATAAGTCCAGAGCCCATGGTGACGATGAGGATCTGGCCCTTCTCGTGGGTATGCCAGAAAGTCCGGGCTCCAGGTGTGAAGGTAACATTGCCGCACATGCAATCGTGTGAGTTAAGAACTGGATCGAGATAGACGGGCCCAGTGAAGGTCGCGCCCATCTGTATGGTAGCAGCTTCAGGCTTGTGGGCCGATCGAATGAGCTGCATGGTTGATTGTTGTAGCTGAGGGACAGGAAGGCGGATTTTCCGGCGCTGGTGGGCACAAGAGTCCAGGAATTGAGCCTGGACAGTCCGCATGCGGTCTCTTGGTCTCTTTTGTATCTTATGAGCTGGTGATCGACTGGATTCCTTCGTGCTTGACGCTAACATATGTTCTCCAGTGCGGCCGCGTGCGGACCCGCAGATGCGCGGAGTGTCTCTTGCGTCTTACGGACGCGGTCAATAAGTAACAGCGCGGCCTGAAGCCGTTTTATCCGTGTGTTCGGCACGAGCGGTGATATTACCCGCGTTGTGACGAAAGTGTGCCGTATGAATTGTGCCCAAACTCATCTTGTAGGAGTGGCGTTCCTTCTTCATGTGCCTTCTAGACCCGGGAAGCCTTCAAGAGCCGTGATATTGGTCGCGACCCACTCTTCCCCTGTGTATGCCCAAACGATCTTCGCCATGCCTTCCTTGGTCACGCCTGCTGGTACTCCAGTTGTCTTCTTTCTGATGAAGCACTCGGCCGTCCCATCGCGCTCGTTGACAGCTGTGTCGATGTTCAAGACGTGGACTTGAAACTCTGGATGCTCCGCCGTCACGTGGGTCCACAGCTTTAGGAGTTCCTCTCTCTTGAACTTGTAAGGCATGTAGAGATAGTTGGCTTCAAAGGTCTCGGCGATATAGTTCCATACGTGGAGCGAGGGGTCGAACAGACGGTTGTTCACGGCAGCGACGATTGCTTGGATCTTTCGCTCCATTTCTGCTGCAGCCTCTTGCGGCGCCCGATTGTCTGCAGAAGAGCTCGCCGGCGTTGGGTAGCTCGTGGACTCGGGCTGGGCACGAGGCGTCTGCTTTGACTTATCCATGATCGTGTGGTGGTGACAGGGCTGAGGGGCGGCTGCGGTATGCGATCCTTCTATACGCCCGCTTCGCTGCGGAATGAATGCTCCGAGGTGCGTAGCTGCAGTGCGGTAAGTGATTCGCAGACCTACCGACATTGACTGTGTCAGAAGCGAAGGCGGCCTGACAGCCCGGCACTTTGTCGTGCATATAGTGTGGGTGCATCACGAGCGTGGAGGCCCAAGTCTTGCTTGACCGGTATGCATGCTGTCCCACAATGTGACAAGCATGCACAAACCCTCCTAGCTGGGGTAGTTGTGTGATGTACGAAGAGCAATGTAGAGGTTGATGTAGACAAACGACGGTAAGGTACTGGTGCTCGTTGTTGTTGGCGCCAATGCTGTCGGCAGATGAATTAAGCTTCACGACTTTTGCCGAGCTTTCACCTCATCATATGAAAGCCTCTCTCCCTTCCACAACGTCATGCTTCAAGAGCCATTGACATCCACGACATGTCTGTTCTACGATCTTTCGCTCGCAGGGCACTGCGGCCACATCTCTCGACCCGCTATCAAGTCCTACGACGCAACGAATCGACCATTTCTCGAGCAGCCGAAGCAGCGAAACACACAGCTCAAGCAACCGCACCTCCTCCACCCTCACCTTCCCTCCTCCGTCGATACAGAGGGCCTTTGATATGGAGCATCCTCTCTCTAACAACCGGCATCGCCTTCGCCAGTCTCGCCGTACACACCCTCGTCCCACCTCCAATGCCCCAACCGGGAACGCACGAAGACAACATCCTCATGGCCGACCTGAACAAACGAATCGACGAAGAGTTCAAAGTGAAAGTCCTTCGTGGAAAATGCTTGGGCGTCACAAAACAATTGAAAGGTGAACAAGGCGGTTGGGTAGAGATCGTTCCGCCCGTCACAGCCGGTGAGGGAAGAAGTGACATGCTACCTTTCGACGACCGGTTGATCGATGCTTTGCAAGGAGCCAAAGGCCTGGGAGTGGAAAGACTCTTCTGGGATCGAACCGACAAGCGACTTGTCGCTATCGTCTGGTTTGGAGGTGCACTGTCCGGCTGGCCAGGCGTCACGCATGGAGGACTACTCGCGACCGCACTGACGGAGAAGATCGCGTTAGCGGCCGCAATGGCCAACGGTGGAGATAGAAATATCAACGCTGCCGTGGCACCGCAACGACTTCCTGGCTCGGGAAACCATGCAACCATGCCTTCGCCAACAGCTGTGCCGCAGGAGCCTTGCCAGTTGAGTATCGACTACGTTAAGCCGACATACGCGAATCAATTTCATGTTATTCGAGTGCAGGAATCTTGGGCGACTGAGGACGATGTCAGGCTGAAGATCAAGGATCATGAATATATTGCGACGCTGGAGACTTTGGATGGGACTGTCTGCGTGAGGGCGACGGCGAAGTTTGAGCCAAGGAGTCAACTGGAGAGGGTGGAGGAGAGAGTTAAAGAGAAGACGGGATGGAGTTATGGGGAGTTCAAGGATTGGATGTGGCCTAGCCGGCAGAAGCAGAGTCAGATGGGTTGAGGGGATGAACATTACGGCGATGAAGATGAAGCTATCGGAAGTCTGATGCAGTGGGCACGGGGATTTTGATGGATCTCCTCGTTGCCATCTCCCTCACCGACAAATGAGATGCGCGAATGCGCCTTGATGGGCAGCGTTACGAGAATTGCGTGCAAGGAATCAGGACGTCTCCCGACCTCGCTCGCCGGACTAGAGTCCAGGCTGTCACGATTGCTCTCGGGCCGCAGACATGAATTCGATCGAAGCGAACAGACAACAAAATTCTCGCTTCAACCGCAATCGAACTCAGTATGGCAGCTGCGGTGCTCCGAGATCTAGTCGGCTGGTGCCATTACGATTTCTCGGCCTTGGTACCGATATTCTCATGCCGCCCTTCGCTGGGTCGGAGCTTATGCACCTGTAAGAAGTGTTCAGATAGCGCACATCGACTCGCATCTCAGGTGGCTGTTGAATAATGCGCAGCCTGGGGTCTGCTTGTTGCAATTAAGTAGCAGACGACGCTCTCCGCAGACTTGCGCTTCGCATGTGTCAAGTCAGATATGGATAGATGGAAAAGTCGCGGGGCCGTGCAAGTGATTCTCTGCGCCAGTTCAAAGTCAAGTCGATCGTTATACGTGCGTAGATCTCGGGATGACTTTCACTCCGTGGTGGCCCTTAATTCGATTCTGCTTCTCAATAACCGTCTGTCTTGCATCGAATCAACCCCTGGCCCTATAAGGCGGATTTATTGAAGCTTGTCTTCTTCCGGTTTCTTATTAGGACCTCGGACCTTGCCGAGAGTATCTTTGCAACAACCGGATATGGTAACTTTACGACTGAACGATAAGGACTGAGTGCCGTTGTATAGCGGCCATATAGCGAAGTGCAGGTGTGACAAGGCGGGTACCTGGATTGTTCGCTTTCTCGTTTGGGTTGCGACTCATGATGCTGTTCTGGCTCTCTCTTCAAATAATCCAGCGATGTTCGTGTTTCTCGAAGTTGAGAATGGATTACGCTGTCGCGTATGCTGTAGATCTATCATCTCAGTTGTCCAGTGCGCGAAAGTAGAGCATTTCGTATGTCAGTCGAAGTTGGAAGCATCTGATACCGTACTCTACGAGGTGAGTTCGTCCGCTTCGGTGTCCGATGACAGACAGCCTTGAAACTTCTTCCCGTGGCCTTCGTCTCAGTCGTCGCATGTTGAAATGATGCTGTCCATTATTACCTGAATGGACGTATGAGGTCTTTGTGCCATGTGTATGACCGTTGAGAGTCACCCCACGTGTTCTAATCCTTCCCATAAAGATAGGCATTTGAGCGGTAGGAAGCCGTTGCAGGTTGGATCCTACGTTGCATTGGCATCGTGCCATCAGAACTGAAGTTGACTTGCGTCTCCTGCAAACGCTGCTGGTCCTCGCTTCAAGAGCAGACAAGATGAAGGCTGAACAGTGAACATCGCAGTGTAATGCGCTCAGTGTGATTGAGTGGCTGCAGTGGTTCATCAGCTGTTGATGAAGACCGTTTACTTGACGCACGAAAGCACTGGCCTCAATTTGCCTTCGCGCTAGAGCCGGTCGCACCTTCCTAGCTTTCCCGCCAGCCCATACCTCGGTCTTGCCAAGTTGGGGGCAATGCGCTTGGGAAGTTGCACAGCAGGGGAGAAAAGGTAGAAGAGGAAGGCAGTGCTCGAACAAGAATCCGAGTGCATATCTGTCAAACGTAGGAATGGTTTGAAGTCGCATCATGTCGAGAATGCGAAGTGTCGAAGGCGCGCTGGTGGACTTCAGCTGCCATGTGCGCACTAACCTGAATATAATCCGTGCGTAGCTTAGTCAAGAAGGTGGAGACAGCTGAGCGCTCACTCAAGTACCAGCGCCCTGCCTCTACCCAGATTCGTCGCGCCCTTAACTTCATCGAGTAGGTTTTCTCTTTTCGTCACAGCGAACACGACTGCTGCCCGCATCTCGAGACCACCAGATCTGAGCTCAATCGCTGCTCGATTATCGGCCTGAATTGGACTGCTGCGTCGCACCTTCCCGGTCGCGCGGATTCGAGGAGGTGAGAGCAATTTGCAGTGTTTTGTTCGGCGTGAATCGAGATCGCGACGGCGACTTCCCCATCCCCCAGCCGCCAGCCTGCGCACATTCCTCTCTTGTGCAGCGCTCGCAACCGGACGACCACGCCTTCACCTCTCACGCAGCACAGCTCCTTGCCTGCTTCGTCAATACTCCGAGGGACCTCGCCCTTGGCTAATCTCTTCTCAGCTGTTCCACACACACTCCCGACGACAACCCATTCCGCATCAGCACTCGTTGCTGCTTTCCCTTGGCGGCCTCGCCCCGCTAGGAAGTTCCCAAACAGCAACTCTCCGCAACACCCTCAAAGCGGCCTAGCACCACGCTCATCCACGTCCACTCGTCCACCACTGACCGTCCGACATCATGTCTGCCGAAGGCGTCCAGGACCTCCACACCAACGACAACGAGCAGGAGGAGCTCGAGAACGGCAGCACCGAGAACCGCGGCGTCAAGCGCCAGCGCACCTCCACCGCCGCCGACGACGATGATGATGACGATGACAAGCCCGGCCGTGAGAGGCGGAAGATTGAGATCAAGTTCATCCAAGACAAGTCGCGTCGACACATCACCTTCTCCAAGCGCAAGGCTGGTATCATGAAGAAGGCATGTCCAAACCGCGCCCGCGGCCATCGCGACGCGTCAAACACCAATGCTAACACCACCTCACTAGGCTTACGAACTCTCCGTCCTCACCGGTACCCAAGTCCTCTTGCTCGTCGTCTCCGAGACTGGACTCGTATACACCTTCACGACACCTAAGCTGCAGCCACTCGTCACCAAGCCAGAAGGCAAGAACCTCATCCAGGTATCACCTCAAACATCACGTTACTGCATCACATTCCTGTACTCACATCTACCCAGGCCTGCCTAAATGCACCGGAACCCGCCGACTCGAACGGCGTCGATGGAGAGTCTGCCGTCGACTCCCCCGAAGAGCAACAATCCGCGCCCCCGCCAATGCCACAGAGTATGCCTCCGCAAGGCATGCAACAACGCCAGCCACAGCAGCCCTACATGACTGCCGACCAGCAGCAGGCACTGCAATATCAGGCCTACCTCCAGCAGCAACAAGCTGCCCAGCAAGGCGCGTATCCTATGCCACCGCAGCAACAGATGCACTCGCGAGGCTAGGAGCAACGCGACCCTTTGTCATCTGGACTGCGCGATGAGAAGGCAAACCTCGTCGACTAGGCCAGATGAGACATAACGGAATCGGTACGGCAGACACGAGCAAGGAAATGGAGAGTCAAGAATATCCGGCGGCTGCATTATCATCATCACATGGCTTGTTCTTTTTCAACCCAATGTGCGTGTACGGCGTTTTATGGCGCTGAACAGGCGCGCCGGAGGGAACGTCGGAATTGTGTACCAGTGGCGACTGCCTACTACTTCGAGTGTACGCATGGGTATGCGTGGAACGGATGCGGAATACTGTCTTTTGCTGCTTGCTGCGAATGATGTGTTTTTCTGTTGCACTTGACCTGCAATTGGCCCTTCATATTGATATTCAAATGTGCTTTGGTACAAAAGCTATCAATTCTAATATGGAGAGGAAGAAAAATGTCTACTTCCCCGCGAGCTCCTCCCTGAAGGACTGAATGATCGAGGGCCAAGCAGATCAGAGAGAATTACAGCTTTCATGCGAATGCACCTTGCCTGATTTTGCGTCTTTCATCTTCATCTGCGTAGCTATCCATGTTCGTTTCCTGGACGTACGCTATGACCCATTGCGATCCAAAGCTCATCTCCCCCTCAACCCCATGATGATCTTCCAGTGCGGCCTGCAGTATTCTACTTGCGGCAGTCGTAGACTGAATGACTGATGTCTTGTGCGACTCGCCTCGTACTCGGACCCTTCCCTTGTTCGCCTCCGGAACAGTAAACATGTCTCTGTCTCTGCCTTGTCTCTGGGCTGGTTGCACGACGAGTGGCTGAGACTGATGTGACGGTCTGGAAATAGTCGATGATGGTCTTCAGGGGAGGGACAGAGCACGTCATGATTTACGCGGTAAGTCTGCGCGACAAGATCCAGAGGGGTTTGTGGTACTGTGGCGTGTTTGAGATTCGCCACTGAACGAGGTTTGTTCAGGCTGGTTCGTGAGGGTTTTCGGAGAATTTGAGCCTGATGCGGCTTTTGGCGCGGAGAAGATCTACAATGGATGTGGTTCGGTAGGATCGGCAGTGGGCAGTGGATTGTGGTTGTGCGACGTTGCAATCTTGAGGGTTGTGTGGTTGTGGAAGGCCGCGACTAGGGAGGCGCGCAATGGAAGCTGGATGGAAGGTCTGAGGTGGGACGGCATAGGAGGCAGAGCAGAACCTTGCGAAAGATCCTGAAGCGTTCAAACAGCATGCATGCATTGAGCCTTGACTACTGTCTTCAACTCGTTCTTGTTGAGCCTTTGATTCCTCCCTTCGAAAGATCCACAGTTTCATGGCCGGGCTTTCCTTCAAGTTGGGAGATCTTGGCTTGCATTTCGTCTCGTTGCCGGATGAGTTTGGCTCGTGTCATCTCTAGTTGTTCTAGTTTGTCTGCTGTGGAGTATTGTTGGATCTTTTGCTTTTCCTGTGATCTTGTTAGTTGGAGGTGGTGAGAGAGGATAGAGGGGATTGTTTACTTGTCTCAATTCTTGACGCATGTTTAGGCCTGCACCGTACCAGGCTCCAGTTGCTGTGACGGCCGCAACTGCGCCTGTCACGAAGTATGTTCTGAATTTGTTAGGAGCTGCCATTGTTCGATGATATGGAAGGCTAAGGTGAGTGCACAGGAGTGGTTTCGAAGGAGACATCCTTGAGGTTTGCTTGGCATCTTGCTCGCTTCACCTTCCCCGTTTCGTGGTAGCCGTCAACATCGCGTCTCCCACTTTCCAACATCATGTCCTCCTTCTTCCACAGAACATCATTCAATCTACTCTGCTAGAACTCGACCCAAACCAAAATAGAGGAATCTACCCAAGATGTCGTCAAATCCCACGCGTACACCCGGCCCAGGCCATACCCACACGCACTCGACTTCCCGCCTCTCGACGGTCCCAACTTCCGCGTCCAAATCAAGACAACTGAGCCATCTCCACTCGCAGCTCGCGCAATTGACGGCGAATATGTCGGATCTTGAAAATCTCTTGCGTATGACTGCTGTTCAAGCGGAAGGTATGAGGGGCTTGGGTGGGTATGCTGGTGGAATGTAAGTTTCGATGCTTTTTTGAGGTCCACTTGGAGGAGGCCAGAGCTGTAATGAGGACTTGAGGATTAATGCTGATGGTCGTTTTCAGGTTCATGGCTGCTTCCAAGGTCCTTGGAGAGGAGACGGTCCAGGGTGGGAGCGCGAGTGGTGGCCAACAGGATGGGAAGTAAACTATTGGAGAGAGCTCTTTGCAAGGATGCTCGCCAAACAGAGTCCACTCAAGCATGCTATCGAAGATCAGTGAAAAGGATTAAAGCGGGCGGTCGAGTTCTGGGCTGATGGATGTCGAAGAAGTCACCGCGAAGGACGGCCTCGCTTTGGGCCAACTCGCCGCGCTTTGAAAGGCCTGCCTAGGAGATCTTCCAGAATCAACGCGCACGTCCAAAGACCATGGATGTAGACTCTTGAACAAGGAGCATCGCGCGTGGAAATTCGCAGCGGGTGGAAGGAGCGACCCTCAGATAAGGGTCACATGATGGTCATGCCGGCTACGCGCGACAGCATTTGTCGCTTTCATTCTTGCTCTCTAGCATCCACATTGGCCTTCATTCCCTCTTTCACCTTGCTCAACAACTTCGACGACCATCCCGACATCTCTGGAGCGCTCCCACAGCCTTTCAATACCCGCAGGGCTCTTCCCACGAACATCACTCCTATTGGCCCTCAACCTTCTTGCTGTTGCGACCTTGTCACATACCACACAGCAAATAATTACACAATACGGCACTTCCACTGTTACTGCTCGACACTTTCAACCTGCCAAAGTCTCTGATTCACCCCATCAGCCCTCAATTACCTGTTCACTATGGACAGCCGCGACCGCGCAATGCCATCGCCGCCATTATCTCAGCCGGATACTCAGACGGGGCGCTTCTCGGCTTTTGGTGGCAACATGAACTTGTCACAGCAAGCAACCATCAATCAACTCTTGGACGACAAGGATCGCCTCTTGGGCAAGGTAGATGATCTAATGAAGGAGAAAGACGAGATCATGAAGAGCAAGCAAAAACTCTGGGAAGACTACTACCAGGTCGTCAAGGCGCGAGAAAGTGATCAATCAGAGGCAAGAGCGAAGATTGAAGAACTCGAAGACGACCTAAACGAACAAGAGAACAAGAATCGAAGGCTGGCGAAGTACCTCAATAAGATCATGCGCAATCGCGACAAGTCTGCTGCAGCCTCACAGCACGTCACTGCTGCCAAAGATGGGAACCCAAGCGATGACGAGGCTGATATGGAAGGGTTGGTCTTATTCTCGAATGTCCAAGCACATCGTACTGACTCAGGACAGGGATCAGGAGCCACTAAAGGGCCATCGTCTGCAACTGCAAGAGATGTTCGGCCGTTCAATCACAGCAAACAGGGGCACCGATGATGAGCCGCCAGCGAAGAAGGTCAAAGTTCAGAATTTGGACGAGTCTAAGGGAGTTGATCTACCAAAACCCAATGAATCGGAGCAGGACAACGCTGTAGAAGCTTCGAAAAGATCGACTGCCCAGCCATCGCCTCTGCCAGAGCTTGAGACAATTCCACAGAAGCGGCTGCACACGGATGTCACGATGGAAGAAGTCGTTGCGAACATCGTTAACAAGAAGCCTTCTACTCAGGCAAAGGTGGACCAGAAACTCATCCAACCCAAGCCTATGCCTTCGCTCAAACAAAAGAGTCTTGAAAGTGTCTCGGAGCATACGGGTATGGTCGCAAACACAGAAGCCTGGTTGGACCAGCTGTCTCAATCTCTTCCACCGAATAAAGTTACGGACGAGCCTCCTCAGACTGCGAGCACTCCGAATGGCATGACGGACATCTTTGACTTTGACGCTGCCTGTGCGGGACCGATTTCGCCCGTCATCAAGACCGGTACGTCTGCGCTACGCCGTCCCTTGAAGAAGCTTGTCATTTTGAGAATTCGGCCTGTTGTCGGCAGAAGGCTTAAAGGCCAGGTGCGGGCCTCCGACATGCCAGAAAGATATCCTCAATGTGAGCTGACTAGCCTACAGAGAAGAAAGCCCAGCCAGTCACTGTTCAAAATCCGGGGATCCTAACTCGGATAAATCAAGACTTCCTCTACGATTTCGACTTCTCTCTCAGCCCAACTATCCGTCCGACAGGACAACCTTCCGATACCAAATATGGCGAGTTCAACAAGCTGCATCCAGATGTGCTCCAATCTATATATGACACAATGTACGAGCTCAAAAAGCGATTCGAGGACGGCAGATCTCCTATTCAGCCCAAATCCCGTGCGAGCAGAGGCTGCTGCTGGTCATGGATGATTGGCAGTGGTCAGTGGACCCGATGGACAGTGGAAGACCGTCGACGATATGCATGCAGAGGTTGCTTTTTAGCTGGCAGGGCTTGTCTCGCGTGGCAGGCCAAGGGCAGATGGGATATTCTTCCTGTACCACCGAGATTTCGTGATGCGAATGCTACCTTCATGGATGCACAGTACTACGTCTACTCGGGTTTTCACACCACGGGCAGCTTACCAGACGGAATTTGGGATGGTCCAGCGACCAGACCTGAGTCGCGAAAGCGGAAGTTGGACATAGAGACGGAGACTGTGGTCATTGATTGAGCTTGATTTCATTGGTAACGATATATGTTTCTCTTATTCTCAAGGTCGATTCTTCTGGAAGCATCTTATGAGCAATCATCTACAAAAATTCTCCTGGCAGCGACGTTTTGAAACACATGGCATGCTTGATCGAAGTATGCTACTCCAGGTCCAGCAGCTGTCTCCGCAGACGATTTTGCTTGAGTCGAAGCTCAGTCTCTTCAAGTTCAAGCTGCAACTTCTCCTTTTCAACCTCTTCCGCGTTACGTCTAGCACCGGACAGGCCTGGGACTACACTCTCAGGCGTGCCAGATACGAGTCGTGGCTTCTTCCCGTGGCGTGATTGCTCGAGGTCTTCGGACTCTTCAGGAACAACTCGCTTCGGATTTCGGTAGAGGGAGTCGTTTTGTTTCGAGGCAACAACTTGATTTGCCATCAAGCAAGCTTCAACGCGTTAGCTGTGTTGAACTTGACACTTAAAAGTGTGCGTACCAAGAGATTCTGCTCGGAATGTGAACTCTGGACCAATGGCAATTTCTACATCTGTATGCTCCTTGAAGATGATCTGTTTAAAGCGACCCTCACTGTCGACTCCACCACGAGGAACTGGTTTGCTATTTCGGCGCTGTCAGTGGCTACCAGCGTTGTCAATTGAATCTACTGACACCATGCTGTTGGTTGTACCGTGCTCCCCGATGGTTTTCGCGCACGAGTCTAGAATCTGTATGGCCGCGTACTCCGGATTAATATCGTAACAATCTTCGTCCGCAGCCTTTTCCAATCCGAATCCTCTGAAGGTCTTGACGGTGACCAAGCCAAGCGATCGGAACATCTCTCGCCACTCATTTCCAGGAAGAGGCAGATCTCCGTCTACTACGAATTAGACGAAGCTCCATTCAAGTTCTTGCATGAGCGCTCATCAAGATCCAAGTTCCCAAACCTGAAATGTAGACGTTCCCAGTACCATTCCGAGCATCGAAGGTACCAGCCTTTCAACTTGATGTCCGCAAATCCCTCATCAAGGAACCTCGAAGTTATAGCGCTGGTTGTGCCGCCGTCGAATTCTACTTCCACAGCGAGCGCATCTGCATCATACATTTTGAACCTTTCGGAAACGCTCACGCGGATGTAGAAACGCTCGTTGTCCTCGGCGCAAATGTATCGTTCTAGAGGGTCTCCAGTGAACAACGCAGACCCGCGTGGAGGCTGTAACTCTTCCTTCCTGATACCTTCCGAGGAGAGGAGTTGAACGGTAACGCCATCGCAGTGCATCTTGCCGATGTACTTTGAAGCGATCAAAGAATAGCTTTTGCGGTTCTTCGTGTGCCGTAGACGTGTCAATGAGAGCTGCAAAGGAAAGTGAGGAAAAGAGGGAGAAAAAGAAGAGCGAGCGTAAGGAGACGAGACTCTCGCGATGGTCCGCGCAAAATATCCATTACCAGGTCATGGAGCATATACCAGACGCGTGCGAGTCAGTGAGACGCGTCGAGGGGCGAAGCGGATGCAGACTTCTGGAGTAGAGCAGCAAGCTTGATCGTTGCGCAGTGAAAGTCTGATAGACATCGACCAAACGCTCTCTCGCGCCGACACATAGTGGGTGATGGATCTGAAAGCTTGAGATGTTGGTTGTTGATGAGGTGAAGTCGCTGAACAATCCGAAGCCTGTGATTCGGACCCCTGCCTCGACTCGAGCTCTCCAAGCCGACAAGCTCCACCTGTCAACTGTCAACATCAAAATCAACATCCACTTTCCTCTCCTCCAACAACACGCCCACCACTCGATCAATCGATCCGCCATGGAATCCCTCGAACAAACCCTCCGAACGGTCCTCACACCCATAACCCACAACCTCCCCAAACCCATCTCCGACGCCGCAAAACAACTCATCGGCGACTCCTGCTATCGATCCCTCATCCACAACCTCACAATCTCGGACCAAGCATGCCTGAAACTCGCCATCTCCAAAGCTCTCGGCATAGCCATCATAGGCGCCTCCTCGATCGTCAAAATCCCACAACTCCTCAAGTTGCTCAACTCTCAATCTGCTGAAGGAATCAGCTTTCTGAGCTATCTCCTCGAGACGACGAGTTATCTGATCACGTTGATATACAACATCCGGAACGAGTTCCCATTCAGCACGTACGGCGAGACGGCGCTCATAGCGATTCAGAATGTGGCGATTAGTGTGTTGGTGCTGCAATATTCGGGACAAGGAGCTGCGGCTGCGGTTTTCGTGGCTGGATTGGCGGCTGCGGGATACGCGTTATACAACGAGAGTTTGGTGCCGATGAATACGTTGGCGTATTTTCAGGCTGGAGCGGGATTGTTGGGTGTTGCGAGCAAATTGCCGCAGATTGTGACGATTTTTAAGGAGGGAGGGACCGGGCAGTTGAGTGCTTTTGCTGTGAATCTCCCTAAATCCTCCTCAGCTCTTCATGAACAGCATACTGACGGACGTGGTATTCTAGGTCTTCAACTACCTCGCCGGCTCCCTCGCGCGCGTCTTCACGACGCTACAAGAAGTCGACGACAAGTTGATTCTGTACGGATTCCTTGCGGGCTTTGCGCTTAATTTGGTTCTGGCGGTGCAGATGGTGGTCTATTGGAATGCACCGAAGAGCAAGCAGACGACTCAGACGAAGTTGGAGCCGAAGGGGAAGCAGGCTGTGTTTAAGCCTGAGGGTATCAATGTCAAGTCTAGTGGCGTGGAGAAAGCGAAGAACTCGCCTTCGACGAGACGAAGGGGGTAAAGATAGCGCGAGCGTTCAGGCATTGAAATGCAAGATCGTCATATGTATGTGCTCATTCTACTTCCGAACTGAAATCTCTCGAGTATGAGTCCGTCGACATGTATGGCCATTCTTTTCAAGAGGCTTTGCTAGAAACTTCAACGTTGCCCTCGAAAGGTTTTCAAGTAGATGGAGCAAGAGAGTGCGAAGAAGTTTGTGGAATGGTTGAATCGGTACAGTGTTCTTTTGAGGTAGCTAGCACGACCAGCTCCGTAAGTACAAATGCGAACTCATGGCCTCCCATTCGACCGCGGCATCAATACATGATTCATGTTACAGTGCTTGAGCTTAGCCAAAGACTATATGCTCAATGCCATGATACTGTTGACAATGTCGTTGTCGTTCTCCTTGAGCGCCTTGACGGCCTTCTTCCTGCTGACGTTGGCTTGAGCCATGACGAGCTCGATGTCCTTGGCCTCAAGACCGGTATCGTCAACCTCCTCGCCGTCATCCTCTTCCTCCTCGGCAGCCTTCTTGTCCTCGACGGCCTTGCCCTTGCCCTCGCCGTCTGCGGAGTGGTCGTGGCTGGCCTCGTTGGCGGACTGGGCGGCGAGCTGCTGAGCAGCGGATGCCTGAGCCTGAGAGTTCAGGTCCTCGATCTTGGCCTCTCCGAAGATGCTGTTTCGTTGTCAGATATCCACCTGCCCAACTCATACAATATTCCTTGATTACTCACATCCAAGTGTTGCTCGATGGGGACTTGTAAACATCCGGGTTGCTGATCACAAACAAGATGTTCTTTGGTCGCCGAAGAGTCACGCGAGTGATTCCCTCAACGTGCTTCAAGCCGAGCTTCGCAATGGCCTTGCGCGCCTTCTTCTCGTTCCTGCTGTGCACCGTCACGGAAGCACCTGCTGGGATGTTGGCCTCTCCTCCCTCTTCGTCGGAGTCGGAGGACTCATCCTCGACCTCTGGGACGTTCTTCTCCGGCTCATCGGGGAGCTCTTCGACGCGTGGGTTGGCCATGTTTGTTCGATTTGGGGGATTTGGAGAGCTGCAGAGCTTGAATTAGCCATTTTTGAGGGCTCTTGACTAGAATTTTGCGCGACAGTCTCCATGGCGCATCATTGTACAAAGACCGCAAAGGATCTTCATGCTGTCAACTTACAATTAGCAGTCAATGTCGAACCAGTGTGTCGCCCGACAAGTCCTCCTGCGCTTGACGATGTTCAACTTGGACGGCTTCATTTGTGGGAAGTCGTCTCGGCCTTGGCACAGCTTGAGCCTCAGGCAGACACTAGCCATCGGGCAGAACCGCATCATGATCATGATCACATTTCAGAAGCAGATGACAGATTGAAGGTCAGTCCGATGCTGAGGTCATGAGATTGGAATGGATGCTTAGAAAATAGAAAAGCTGAGGAATTCAAAGCACTCGGCTTGCTTCGAGCTCCTGCAGGACATCTATCCATTGGAAAGATGTCACATCAACTGATGTCGAAAGTCTGCGGTCGCGGTCATGGAGATGTGCCGTGTGAGAGAGGACATGTTTTCAGCTGTTCACATTTCGACATTCAGAAACCCCGGCGGGCCATGCTTTAAAGCGCTATCAAAAGCCTGGAAGACAGCCCTTCCACCCCATTTCGCCAGCCCATTTTCGCCATGTGATCTGACTTGGACCACTGGTTACCAAGTACAATGCTGAAGAACGTCGGAGTACGATCAAGTGTCGTGGTGCGTGAGGGTATGGTGCATCGCTTTCGTAGTCTATGCCTTCTGAGCAAGAGCCTTGCGGGTCTCGAAACGAGCCTGTCGTCCCATTAGTATCCGTACTGATTCCAGACTGATTACTCCAAGCCATGCGATGATATCGCCCGGCCAGGTATCCACAGCAAACGTACCTGCTTCCTCAATCGGGTGACCTTGAAGCGCTCAAAGTCGCTCAGTTGCTTTCTCCGCTCCGCCTTCTCGATCTTCTTGGCATATGGGCTCTCAGCCCACTTGGAGTCAACCTCGTATGCCTCCCACTGCTTCTTCAATGCGCCAGTACCTGCGGCTCTTGGGAGCTTTGGGATGACGAGGCCGGTGAGCGAAAGGGTGTTCAAAGCGGCGGCGTGACGTGGGACTGCGAGCTCTGGCTTGGACGATGGGCCTTCGACGAGGACCTGCACATGTGTGAGTTCGCGTACTTTGCATACCCTCCGTCTCCTCATTCTCCACCAGGCTGTAGACGTACGCGCTTGTGGTCGATGATCTGAGCGATGGCAGCGATTCTGCCAGCGTATGGGCCGGCACCGAAGTGGATAACGCGGCCAACCTCGACCTGGCGCCAGGAGGGTGCGGTAACGGTTGCGTCGCCCATTTTCGTCGGTTCGTTGGGTGTCGGGTTGTCGATATTGTCGTCGTCGGACTGCAAAGCTAGACTTCTCGAGATGTCGTCGGAAGCGCACTGGGAATTGCAGTGGGCGGCTGCCAAGCCTCCGAGGTTCTCCCGGAACTTTCCACCTCGCCGCAAAAGTTCTGCCCTTCTGCGAATCTTCTCTTCACCACACAACACAACATGATCATCGCGCGGTCCAGCGACCGACGCTCTGTCGAGGTAAGCACATCACATGCTCTTCATTCCCTTGAATGATGTGATAATTTGCGATTGACGGCCGCGACCGGAGATTCACGCCTGTTTCTCATACGGCGCGGTCGGAAATGATATTCAATTCTTACATATACTGACACAGCTTGACACTCATCTTCCCTTGCTATTCCAAGCAGTTGTATGGCAAGGCACTGACAGTCAAGCAGGAGCAGCGGCGAAGTGGAGAGGTACAGCGGCCGGACATGTGAAAGCCTTTCTTCGGTAAGCATCACCACACGCACCACCCCTTCCTATGATTAAAACCACATTATGCACTAGATAGTAATTGACCCTCACGGGTATGATCACTCTTTACACCAAGATCACTGAGGCAACCTCTGATCCGCAACTTGACATGACGCTGTACTGTGACCACTGCTGACTGTCGAGTGCAGATTGTCATCTCAGCCATGAAGATTTCCTCGCATCTTGCCAGAGATCCAGGACCCCACCCTCGCTTTACGCGTTGAAGACGCATCCCGCTCATGGAGCCTCACCCGGACTTCACGCCCGTGAAGATTCGCGGTAAGCGCCGTGGCACTTCCGCTGAAAAGTGGAAGACAGGAAAACGCCGCAAGCCAGAGTTACAAAGGCGAATCAAGCCGACTGGAAACAGCTCGGCTTCTTCGCATATCCCGTCGGCAGATTCGCGAAAGCGCAGACGACGAGACTCTGAGTCCGCTCTGGAAAGGCTTCCTGCTGAGGTGTTGCAGCAAATTTTCGAACATTCTGGAAATATCGAGATGCCAACCGTGTCTCGGCAATTGGCTCTGAAGCTGTCTAAGAGTCAGCACCTCCACAACGAGCTTGCCTCACGTCTGCTGGAACGAGTGCTTGGAATCTCTGATGGCGAAAGCGCCCCAATGTCTGACCACAAATCTGCGCTGCGGGTGCTGAATAGTCGCTTCTTTACATTTGACTTCTTCACTACCTGGCTGAAAAGCCAGGTCTCTGATGCGACTCTCGAACGAGCTACTTCAGCCGAATCTGGCGACGTCGACTGGCAACAGATTTGGCAGTCGCTGCAGCCCTCGCATGATCTTCTTCCTCCGACGAAACTGCTGTTGCCACCTTTCGATGATGCTGGCAAGGTCTCTTTCCTGGCAATCCTCGCCGCGAACGCTCCCGATATGAATGCTATCGACCCCGAGTATGTCGAGACTGCCTATGAGGGCCTGACAGCAGCTGTGCAGACAGGCCATGTGCGCGTTATGTCTCTGCTACTTGGTTTTGGACTAAGGCCAAGTACAGAGTTGCTTCGCAGGGCAGTTGAATCAGGTTGTGATGAAGATGTCGTCCGCATGTTAGTGGAACACCCGAGCAGTTTGGAGCCAGATGCCTCACTCGGCGATTCGACAATAGACCTGCTTGATGTGACTGTCTGGAACTGGGCGGACAGGGCCACAAGAAATCATAATGAGAAGGGAGAGTGGCTGATGCAGCTCTTGAGAGATGTGCAAGGCCGGAGGGAGGCAGTTCGAAATAATGACAGTCGCCTTTAGCCATACTTTCGGTACATCCGTCAAGTCTTCTCCCAAAGTGAGATCTTCTTTGCCCACGCGAGCACCCCTGAACGCCTTCGCCCATGATCTGCAAATCTCCACCAAAATTAGGCGCACGAGCCATGCTCTTGGCGGTCAGGCGAGACCTCGCGTGTGGAGAGGCAGCTTCCACACTTTCTGGTGACTACAAAGGCGTTGCCACTACTCTCGCACTCGTCTTCAGCCGCAACCAATCTCATGATGTTCCGTCCGAGACCGTTTTTGAGCGCCGCCATCGCGTGCCGCAAACAATGCCCCTCAGCATGCTCTCAGGGCGGCACCTCGCAATGGCGTGCATGGCGCTCATACGACCGCTTTCTAGATCTTGTTGTTCCGTGAGGATACTGACTCTCCCTTGATTGTGGATCTGGCTTGCAGCAACTACTTTCGAGGTGAACAGGACAAGTACACCGTGGCGGCGGCGAGTTGTGCGGCCTTGGACTTGATTTTGTTTTGGTGATGGATTGCTGATAGCTGTCTCTCCTTCCTTACCATCCTGCTGACAACGTCTCTCACCCCTTCCAGGGACTGACAGTTCGCTGGCAAGACGGCGGGTGTCGTGACTGGCCATGATGGCTACCTTCCAAGCTGCTTCTCGAGAGGGAAGTCGCCAGAGCTCGGTGTCGTCCATGCTGGCTTCGATGAAGGGAAGGCGCAAGAAGAAAACTGCATTGTCGGCCATGGAGAGCGCACATTATGAGCAGCATATATTACCCCAGAATGAAGGACCAAGGAAATCGAAAAGAAGCGCATTTGTAGAGTTTCTCCGAGGACTGGGAAAGTCGAAAGTGTCAAATCGAGCCGGACAAGCACCGCCGAGAGGGAGAGCACCAGTCAAGCCACTCGACATTGACGAGGCACTGCTGGAACGAATCATGGGACCAACGAAAGAGGCCAAGCAGGCCTCTGACAACTTCATTCTTCAGCAACAAATCAGGGCCAGGTCACGATCGCGAACACGACGGTCTTCGGAGAGACCTCGAGGAGAACACGAGTCGAAGCCACTGACAACTCAGGAAGTCCAGTCCATGTTTTCTGGTGCTCCATATTACAATTTCGCGAAAACTAAGAGTGGACCAAGGCCTCGGGTTGTATTTGTGGACGAGCTTTGGAAGACGGAGGACCCTTCCTCCAAGGATTATCAGACATTTTCGCACCCATCGTTCGAGGCCAGCACACTCGCGACCGAGGATCTGAGGAGAGACGCGCAGCTTGCACTTACCAATTCCGGGACTACTTTGCAGGAGATGCCCAGCGCACTCAGTGCTGCGGGCCTTGAACCAGGAACAACGAGTTTCGAGCACTTTCTCCAGCTGGCAGTATCTGATGGCATTGACGACGCCGGACAACCACTATTCGAGAACCGCCGGCTGCTTAGTACCAGTCCTGAGAAACTCGGCCTCCGAGAAGTTCGCATTGACGTTATTGTTGAGCGTTTGTCTGAGCTGGGTACAATTCACAACAACCATCGAGACGCAGACCGAATAACCAGCGAGACAACTGAGCATGGCATCTGGAAAATGGGAGACGAACTTTTCAGCAAATTTCTAGTTCGTCCAACGGAATTGCACATTGGAAACGTTCCTTTGGCAGCACAGATCGAGGCATTGCAGAAGGTCTTGAGCATCGAAAGCGTGTGGTACGACTTCAGCTTACCGGATCTACGATTACGCGTGGGACAGCTCTTGTGGTCGGCTCCCGTTAAGACCAGGAGGCCTTCACTTTTCGATCGCGACTTGGAGCCGAGCGAACGAGATATCATCCTTTTGCAGATCACGTTGGCCGCGGAGCTTTTGACACGACACAACCTAGTGAGAGCACTGATCTCAGCTCATGAAAGAGCGTCGGTCTTGATCACGAAGGAAGACCGCATTGCCGTTGAGAGTCAGAAATCCCCGAAGGTTGATTGGGATCAGGTGTTGGCTGAACGCTTTTTGAATACTCTGGAAGTCGCGATGACTGCGTCTAATCGCAATGGCCTCTCCAGTGCTCTTGCAAGTTTGACATTCAAAGAGGACAATGAACCCTTCTATCAACCGCGGGATCAGGAGCGGCAGATTTCGGGTCTGCTTCATTTCGCTGAGACACTGCAATGGCCGCGCACAGAACAAGTCGAGGAAGATTTGGTGGCGAAGCTGATGCGATCACCAGAAGAGCAAGCCGGCATTGAGGATGCTGTTGGCGACAGTCCTGCGACGCCAGTACGATTTCCTCGCGGGGGCTTCGCTGGAAAAGCAGACTATTTCGAGAGTCCGGAAAAGGCCCAGAAGTTCTTCGGTATTCCGAAGTTGAGTCGGCCTGGAACGGCGAGAAGCGATCGTAGTATGCCCATCGGTTTGTCCAGAGTAGACCGCGTGACCAAGATGCAACTACAGAGTGCTACCACAGATGACAGTTCGGAATCCACGGAGCGCCAGGTCAACGTTGGAAGCTGGCTCAGTCGTTCATGGCTCAGTGGGCTGGTCATACCGGGCGAAGCCGCTAGTCACTTGCTCATGGCGACTCTGCTGGAGAACACTCCACGGGCCTTGGACACCATCGGCGATATCGTCAATCTTCAGAGTGGCTTCATCTATCAATCTCGCAGCTATTGGAGCAAGAGCTGTGTGGTCGGCAGAGTGCTTGCAGCATCCAAGGGCGCCAGAGAATGCATGGGATGGATTTCGTTACCTGGCGTCCAAGTTCCAGCGAGTCGTACTGCACGATGTGTCGAAATAGGTGTCCAGGAGCTGCCTAATCGCGACGCCTTGACAGCTCGTCTGCTGGGTGGTGATGCTGTTGGTGATGATTCAGATCCTTTGGGTCTCCAGGGGAGCATGGCAGTTCAGCAGAACGACTTCACTACTCCACAGGACGGGCCGCCAGTCATGGGCAATGAAGTCAGAATATCACAAGGGCTATCGCTCGTGCCGTCTCTGGATCCCGTCAACGCACTTGCTGCGAGCATCTCGTTCATCTCGCCAGTCAATTCGAAACTGGCGAAACTTGAGGTGTCTCTCAATTACGACGTGCACTTCGTATCTTCATTTCCCTGCCAACCGCCAGCGCCCAAGATACAAGCCAATGAAAAGCGGAAGCTCAAGTACAAACCACAGGGCACGGCAGCAGAAGACTGGGGAGAGCTCTTACCCAGCGACTTCATGCAAGCAGACGCAGACGCGCCAGACGACGAGCCGGAACCTCCACACGATAGTGCTCGTGACTCGAACAACGGCGGTGGCTATACCATTCCTGGACACACAATAAAAGAATATGCCCCTCCTCCCTGCCACCCTCTCCACAAGGACTACAAATATCAAATATTCCCGATTGCAGAACTGCTTTCTGCGTCTCCTGATCAACGTAAGCGAATGCTTCCGGCTCCTGATGCTCCTGATGCGCTCGAAGACACAGGCGAGCTGCTGCAAGAGGGAACGATTCTGGATTGTCGAGGGACCGAGGACCTTCAGGTGCTTGCTCGCGCTTACTGCGCGCATCTTGGCCAGAACGCCGTGGTGGCTAAAGTGGGAAGGACGTGTATTGCTTGTTCTGTGAGGGAGGCGAGGGCTTTGGGTATGAGCATTGTGATTCGTATTTGAGTGGGGCTTGTAGGTTTCTCTGGGACGGATGGGACATTCGTGGCATATTGGAATAGCGAGGCGCTTCTGGTTGGAAAAGCGATTGAGGTTGGATGGTCGTTTGGAGCATGCGATACCCATTTTGCAAGAGGCGCCTGCGTGAGGCGCTCTTCTTCGTGTGTGCACTCACTGTATAGTCTGTATGTCAGCATCGAGCAACATAGTCTGGTCTGACATGCTGAGATTCTGAAACACTTGTTCTGTATCATTCTCGTGCAACTTTTCATCGGAGTTCCTTGGGGAAGGCATCATCTAGCTCTCGATACAATCCACGCAAGCGCTGCCTGCGAATCGCGACTCAGAGCAGACGTTCCATGTCCCAGCCCGTCATCCACTGAGTATCTGATATCTTATAGCTCATCCTGCGCAGCCGCCTTCTCCGCCCCCTTCCCATTAATAGCCACCAACTCCGTCTCGAATATAAGCACAGCATTCGCCGGAATGGGTCCCACCCCTCTCGCTCCATACCCATAATCCGGCTGAATCGTCAGCTTCCTCTTATCGCCAATGCACATGTCCTTGAGTCCCTCGTCCCATCCTTTGATGACTTGGCCTTTGCCGAGCGTGAAGGAGAGGGGCGTGCCGCGGTTGTAGGAGGCGTCGAATTCGCTGCCGTCGGATTCGAGGGTGCCGCGGTAGTGCATGTCAATTTTGTCGCCTGGGAGGGTGGAGTTAGTAGAGGTAGAGTGTAGAATGTCTGAGTGTTTGGACGTACCTGGCTTGGTCTTGGTTGTGCATTCGCTGCTGGAGAGGACTTGGATGTCCAATGGCTTGTCCAGTGCGGACACGCTGGCGGCGAGGAAGCCAATGGCGGTGGCAATTGTTGTGAACTTCATGTTGGCGAGTTGGTGATTGATCTCGTATGTGGCAGTTGTTCTGAGTGTTGTGTGCTCCAAGAAAGTTGGTTCAGGAACGGTGAACGTGTCCAGCTCCAGGTTCAATGCAAGGATGGAGGTGGGGCAGGGATCAGCGAAAGCTTATGTGGGGGGGAGCTTGCCGAACATTCACTTGCAGTACGATCACATGCTGGCCGCTTCCAGAGCTGACATGTCTCTGCTTGATACTGTCAAGGATGGTACTGACTGACATTACATTGTACGATCTCCTGTTTAGACCCGTGGAATTGGATCACAATGCATCTTTGCAATTTCGAGGCAATGGACAAGCAGCTTGAACAACATCATTCTTTAGTGTCAAGCCGTCCACGGCCACTGTCTTCCATACGGTAGGATACTTTGCCGTAACGCACAGAGTAACCTCCATTATGGTGAGTCCAATATCAAGCCTTTCTTGACAGAGAGCCCATCATTCACCTAAGCATCTGAATGTAGTTGTGTCATGCATATATTCACCAGTCGGACGCTGCTGGTCTATTCACTCACCAACGACGTTCACTAGGTCTGTGCTTTGGACTTACCATCTCGCACACATGTCTCTTGACCTCGAACTGTTTCCACAACACCTAACCTCTCGACCAAACACCACTTGGAAGCTCGAGCACAGCCTGTTCGTACTCGTTCTCAAGCTTGAGCATCCGCCAAATCTCTGCAACCGTAGATCACAGTGTCTGCTACACCGCATCAACAAAAACGATTCCTCGACACAATCCACACCACATAGACATCATGTCTCCCTCCTCCAACCCAACCCACCGCGCCCCCCTGCGCCATCTTACCACCCCCCAAATCCTCAAATACCAAGCCGACATCTCCGCCCTCGAGTCCGAGCTCACCTTCACCGTCTCCTCTGGCTCCAAATCCGAAGTCCTCGCCGACAAAGCCGAGCGAGACATCACCGCCGCCATCGCCAAGCAGAAAGCCGGCCAGCAACCCGAAGCGGCCAAGGAGCTCGAACTCGCCCGCGGCCGCAAGAAGAAGCATGATGATGCGGCGCAAGGAGCGAGAGTCAAGTATATGAGGAGTTGAAGGGGAAGATTGAGGGGAAGAAGAAGTATTTGGATGAGCAGGGGAGGATTCGGGGGGAGTGGGAGAAGTATCAGCGGGAAGTTGTAAGTTGTCTGGGCTTTCTGCGTGGTGCTTCTGAGGTAGGGTATGCTGACTTTTAATAGGAGGCTGAGAATGCGGACAAGAAGAACGCGAACGACAAGGGCTGGTTCATGAGCGGGCGTGGATTCTTGCCAGATACGAAGCCGGTGAAGACTCGCACTGCCATGGTCAAGGTCAAGAAGCCTTCTCCACCACCACGTGGATCGGCTACACCGGATGCTGGTGAGAAGGATGCCCTCATGGCTGAGCTGTTTGGCGAGGAGTAGACCACTCTCAGAATCAGGTCAACTATCCGCGGCGCCGAAATCAACTTCCGCGAAGCCTAGAGAAGACCGCATTATTGGAGCAGGATCAATAGAGGTTAGCCCTCCTCATTCGACCACTGCCTCCCGATCTGACGGCGCGGCTCGAAACTTAGGCAACAACACACAAGGAGCGCATACATACGATGCCCACTCTCATGTGGAGCTATTCAGCAGGACGTCACTTGCGCTTTTTGCTCTGACCCAGCATGCGAAGGGGATGTCTTTCACAACTCCATCGTCTACGGTTAGACGAGACACGCGGTCTTCTAAAAGCGCGGGTCTTGTAAAAACTTTCGATGAAGGGTTGCGATCGATCAATGGCCTTTGTTGTCTTAGTTAGCGAAGATAACGTTCCATGTCATTGGTGGAAAAGCAGCTGCTTTGTCTCACGCTTGCTTTCATGTTCCATGCTACTGATCTCAAGACCGTTACAGCACTTGTTGTGTTACAGCTGCGAACGTTTCCAGAGACTGTCCAGAATGTTCCCAGCCGGGGAAACCCACCGCATGACTGCAAAACCATTAGTGTTCGAAGCTGAAGTACCCGCCTTCGTCCAATGATCCTTCCAGAGTTCGCGATGGCGTTCCTAGGCCCACGGAGGTGATATATTTGCTCGAGACAAATGTCTCAAACGAGTAGCAAGCATCTGTATCAATGAGTGTATCAGCGTAGTCTATCCTTCAGAAGTGGAATAAAGCTAGCTTAACTCTCAGCGGACCAGTTGATCGCAGCAGACGAGACAGTACAGAACTTACCTCGTTTATAGCTGCAAATGGCCAGTATACTCTCGTTTGACTTCTTTTCCGAGGCTGCGTGGTGCTCAAGATGTGTGAAAGAGCTCACCGGAATGTCGTTAAGGCGAGGCCCGATCCGTGCACTTTCACATGGGACGAGCCTAGCCCCACCGTCCGAATTAGCACGCATTCTTTTCCGACATCTTTCTCTGCCGTCGCAAACTTCAGACAACAGCACGACTATCGTGTCGAAATTGGAAGCTGCTCAGAACAACAATCGGCGGACGCCATAGCAATGGCGTCCGACAGCCCAAACGCTTCGTGCGCCAAAGCACTGCCCGACTCGGCACCCTCAAACACTCCAAACATCACCGATGCGCAGCCTTTTGCGCCCTCGTCGTCTAGCATGTCACCAACTTCGCCTGCAAACACCAGCCTGATGGCCGAGCTTTTTGGAGAAAGCCCAACCTGGTCCTTCACAGGCCAGAAGAGAAAGAGAGGGAGCCTCGAGGATGATGGGGAGACCGATGTTGGGTGTGCAGAGAAGACCGGCAAGGCGGATGAGGCGCTCAACCTGCGCGCATTGTCCCAGTCCGACAATATCCGCGCGCACGACGGAGGACACGAGCAGTCGTTGAGCTCATCTTCGCAGAAGGGAAAGGACGCGCTCGGTGACGGCACAACACCCAAAGCGGGATCGCAAGATGTAGAGAAGCCAGAACAGACGCCATACGTTCTCACAGGCCTCCTGAACTTCTCGGACGCCTGCTTCTCCAACGCATCACTACAGCTCATCAATCGCACGCTGACCGATCAAGATGCGGACAAGCTTGGTCAGGGACCAGAGAGCGTCGACCACTTCGGCATGGATCAGAACAAGGCGGACACCTACGATAGCGAAATCTATGGTCGAAAAATGCCGAAGCAGAAGCGCGCAGATCTCCAGTCGCTCCGTGAGAGAATCCAAGCCCGCGCCGACGCCGGCGCAATTCAGATCTCGCCTTATGTACACGAAGTTTTGAAGAAGCTTCGTGCAACGACCGACCTGAGCGCCGAAGCGATACCGTTTTCTCCAATCCTCTTCCAGCAGGTCATGGCATACGGAGGTGATCAGGGCAATCTCATCTTCAACGGAGATAGCCAAGAAGACGCGGAAGAGTACCTGCGAAAGCTCGTCGAGACTCTGTGAAGAGAACCCAGGGATGGCCAAGAAGTTCGAGTTCGTCGAAAAAGAGGTCATAATTTGTCTGACCTGCGGCGACTCTTACAAGCGTGTGGAAAGCGAGAACGCCAAGTTCCTCAAGCTGCCAGTTCCGACTAAGACCCTCGAATTCAAAGACGTGCTTCATGATGAGAAGATCGAGGATGATAAGTGTAAGAAGTGCGACAAGCTTCAGCGATCGAAAGTCTCGAAAGAAGTCGGTCCAGAGAAGGCACCTGAGTTCTTGCTGGTCCTCTTGGATCGTGTCACACACGGCGCCGGCGGCAAGATGTCCAAGAACAAGACCGCAGTCTTTCTCGAGAACTCTAAGGAAGTCGAGATCGCTGGAGAAACGTATCGTCTTGACACCGTCATCCACCACGAAGGCAATCAGCCCCATCTCGGCCACTATACGGCCATGGTTCTGGACTCAGACGTCTGGTGGTTGATTGATGACGACACTGTGCTCCAAGTCAAGTCGGGACGTCTGAAGAATCCGAAGCATTGTCAGTATCGTGCTGCCCTCCTCAAGCGGATGCCAAAGTCGGAGACAAAGGCATAGAGGTATGCGTCCAATTGAGGAGACCGGGATTCTTTGGCAATGGCTGGTTCGGGTAGCCGTGAGAATTACAAGATGGTGTCTGGCTTGTTGGAATGGTGTATCAAGTACTCTGAGAGGAAGTTTAGCGTCGTCCTTGGCTCGTTTTGTTTGATTATGGCCTTAATTGTTCGGGGGAGATGGAGCGTTGAAAGACTTCTCGGCGGAGGCATCAGATTCATCCGTCGATGCAAAGGCATAGTAGATAAAATCAGCGTATCAAAGCATGCCGATGAGTGCGTCCACTTCCAGCTTCCCACTTCGCTGTCTTTTGATCTCTGACCTGCGACTGCAAGCTATGCTCGGCTCGTCACAACCGCAGGCACGTCGTAGCAAACTGAAGTCGGAGAGCGGATAGCCTTGACGGGCATATCGCCTCCGTGATGCACGTCTGATGAGATTCGGTATTCCGACAGATAGTGAGTGGGCGGGGCGTGAAAGTTGCTGGAGGAAGTGAGAGTTGAGGAGAGCTGGAACGACGCGCCAAGCCCGCGCAGCCTCCCCGTGACTTCGCGTCTCTTTCGAAGCTTCCGACACCACGACCATCGCGTCAACATCCCGACACGCGCCTCAATGCCATGGACGACATCCTCAAAGGCCTCAATGCTGCGCAAAAGACCGCCGTAGCATCTGAGGCTGAGGTCTTACAAGTCCTCGCACCACCCGGATCTGGAAAGACCAAGACTCTCACGGCACGCGTCGCGCACCTCGTCGCGCACCAAGGACTGCAGCCATGGAACATTATCGTATGTACCTTCACCGTCAAGGCCGCCAACGAGATGAAGGAGCGCATCAAGAGCTTCGTGGGCGAAGAATTGTCAAAGCAGCTTAAACTCGGGACTTTCCACTCTGTAGCTTTGCGGTATCTGAAAACCTATGGACAACATATTGATTTGCCGAAAGACTTTGGGATTGCGGACTCGTCTGATAGCAAGGCCATACTGAAAAGGTTGATCAAGAAGCATGACTTGTCTTTCGAGCCTGGCCAGGCATTGGGCAGGATCTCCTCACGCAAAATCAAGGAGACCGAACCTCAGCCTGGAAAAGCGCCCAAGAACGTCGAGCAACAGCAGTTTGACACTCTATTCGGAGAGTACGAAGCAACTTTGGCGGCTTCGAATCTGCTCGACTACGACGACATTCTCCTGCGCTGTGTTGCACTTCTCAAAACCCATCCTCAATGCGTATCGAACGTGCAAGCGGTCCTGATCGACGAGTTCCAAGACACAAACAACATCCAGTACGACCTAATGAGGCTATTCGCTCGGCAAAGAAATGTCATCACAATTGTTGGCGACCCTGACCAGAGCATTTACGGTTGGCGATGCGCAGAGATCAAGAACTTGACGCGGATGAAGAAGCAGTGGCCGGATACGCTTACAATCAATTTGGAAGAGAACTACAGATCGTCCGGGGCAATCTTGCAAGCCGCGCAAAACATCATTGAGCAAGATGAAAGCCGACCACCGAAGAAGCTTCAAGCAACGCACACTTTCGGTCTTCGCCCGGTCATGAGGAAGCTTCCATCCGCGCAGGCAGAAGCCGAGTGGCTTGTGTCAGAGATCAAGCGCGTCCAATGCATGTCGGGGAAGCTACTGAACTTGAGCGATTTCGCGATATTGCTGCGCTCTGCACCCCTTTCTCGAGCAATCGAGGCCGCACTTGGCCACGCAGGGCTTGCGTATCGCATGGTTGGCGGCACGCGGTTCTACGACCGCCTGGAAGTCAAGCTCATCGTTGACTATCTGCGCGTCATCCACTCCACTGAAAATAGTGAGGCTGTTGAGCGGATAGTCAACGTACCTCCAAGGCGCGTTGGCGATGTCACAATCAAGAATTTGCGCGAGGAGGCACAGCTCAAGGGTATGTCATTCTGGACATTGATTCTGGACATAGCGCAAGCTCGATACAAGCCGTCGACGAAGATTACCGAAGGATGTCGGAAAGGTCTCTCTTCGTTTGTCAACGTCATCTTATCCGGACGCAAGAAGATTGAATCATGGGATGCTGAGCAGCCTTCTGTTGTTGGGTTGATCAATCTTGTGGCGCAGAAGATCGATCTACAGGCCTACTTGAAGGACAAATATTCCGAAGAACAGACCTTTGAGGCCCGCTGGAGCAATGTCGAAGAGCTCATGGCGCAGGCCGAGGAAGTGACCAGGCCAGAAACACTGAAAGCATTGGCAGAAGCTGATGGGCTTCCTGTAATTCAAGAGATCGAGCAGAGGTCCGACGCAGACCAAGAAGTGCTCTCCATTTTTCTTGCAAACATCGCTCTCACTGCATCCGCGGAGAAGCAAGCCGAAGAGAATGGCGAGAAAGTGCAGCAGGTCACGATCTCGACCATCCACGCCGCGAAGGGCCTCGAGTGGCCGGTGGTCTTCATTCCAGCGTGCTATGATGGCTCAATACCCCACTCCCGAGCAGACGATCACGATGAGGAGCGCCGACTGCTCTACGTCGGCATGACTCGAGCACAGGCCCTGCTGTACCTAAGCTTTCCGATCAAGAATACGCAGAGGGAGGAAACGAGCCTGTCTCTCTTCTTGACACACGCCGGAGTGAGCAGTTTCTTCGAAGAGCACGGCCCAAGCTTGCCTCCCGCCGCCGTGACCAGCCTCTCAATCACATTAAGAAGGGATTGCCCAGCTGAGACGACGATCGTCGAATCGAAAAAGGCCCTCGAGCGCGACGAAGACAACTACTGGCCTCTGAACGGCGAAGAACCCCTCGAAGAGCTAGCGAAATGGGACCATCGCCAAAACTCAACCTCATCTGCCGGCTTCATCAGCGCCCGAACGCACACATCCACCTCCATGCAACAGGGCTTCTCCACCGCTTCAGCAACACTGCCGGTGCCGCAACAGGGTTTCACGAGCGTCGCCTCCCGCTACGACGAGCTCATGGAGCAGTCCACGATCCGAAAGATCGACAAGCGAGCCGAAGAGCAGAAACAACAGCAAGAAACCCAGCAGCAGCCGAAAGGTCGCAAAAGACAAATGGGAGGTCAGGGAAGTATTGCGAGCTTCTTTGCTAAGAAGTCGAGAGCTTCGCCTGAGAAGGAAGATCCACCCGCGCCAACGAACGCAATCCCGGCTTCGAGACCTTTGCAGGACATACCTGCGAATCGTGCTCCTACGTCGAGCTTTGCCCCAGCAAGACAGGCACAGGCTCTGCCGACGTATAAACCGAAATCCACGCCGATGTTCAGCAAACCCTCGACGTCAAAGCCGAAGCTGCCTCTGAGCACGGGGAGGGAGAATGCTGGAAGTAGTCAGTACGTCTTTTTGTCGAGCTCACCGCCGCCGCCTGGTCCTGAGGACGAGCCGGAGGAGCAGGCATCTGCGCCCTCGTTCAAGCCAGCGAGTATATCCCGGCAGTCATCAAATGAAAACTCGAACAGTGTTGGGAATCTACCGTCTTTCAAACCAGCAAGTACCTTCCACACGACCTCCATGCAGAACGTCTCGACGGCGGCACCGCAACGGAAGACGTTGGGTGTGAGGCGGAGTATGAATGGGTGGAATTCGAGGACGCATAAGTAGCGGTACAAGCATCGGCTTTGCTTTGAACATTGGTTAGATTAGATCGCTGAGACGGTCATGAGAAATGAGAAATGAATGACGATGAGTTCTTGCGGGCGACGACAGCACATGCTGCCGGCGAGTGCGTTCAATTCGATTTGAGTCCAGGGTATCATTATTTATGCTTCCTCGTCCTCATCCTCGTCCTCCTCGCTGTCAGCAGGATCGACTTCGACACCGCCTTCATCATCTTCAGAGCCATCCTCGTCTTCGTCTTCATCGAAGCCCTCGAAGTCATCGTCATCCTCGCTCTCTTCATCCTCGCCAGCTCCTGCCACCTTCGCAGCAGCAGCTTCCTCCTCTTCCAACTCCCTCTTCCTCTTCTTATGCGTGAAACCGAGCTTCTCATCCCGACTCCCGTCTTTCACATCCTCAGCCCCACCTTCGGGTACAGGAGGCGGACTGAACCAAGGGATCTTCCCTCTGAGGAAGTCGTTGAGTACCATCTTCGCCACACCATCCATGTCAGCTTCGCCACCTTTTAGTAGTCGTCCACCTTTCCGAGCAAGGACTTCGAGGAAGTTGATGCCGTCTTGAAGACGTTCCTTCTCGGAGCGCTCTTCGAAGGGTTTGTCGGTATCAGACCATTTGGATATTTGGTATGTGCGTTCAAGATGATGAGGTTTACACCGTGCGAGGACAGCGGGTATATATTGTGCTGGGTTTTCGACGTTTTCTACGCGAACCACGCCTCTGAGGAGAATGTCTTCCGGAGTGTCTGTGACAGAAGGCGGGACTATACCGGGACAATCGATGAGGTATATTCTCTTCATGAGGGTGATGTATTGCCAGACTTTCGTCTCGCCTGGAATAGGTGCCGTTGTGCAGACCTTTTTCTTGCGAAGGGTGTTGATGATGGAGGATTTGCCCGTGTTGGGGTAGCCGATGAAGCCCACGGAGATTTGTTTGCGGTTGGAGTGCAGGGAGGAGAATTGGCGGAGGAGGGAGATGAGGGTGCCTTTACCAAATGAGTTGGTCATGCTGGCATGGAAGGCGAGGGTGGGGTATTCTGCGGAGAGGAGTTTGACCCATTTTGCCTGGGGAGGAGTCAGTAACTGCATTTCGGGAAGACTCAAGGCCCCAGAATTTGTTCTCCAAGTTGGTGAATGTATGTCCCATTACTAAGCTGTCCATCACAGAGATACCTCGAGGGTTCCGGATCGCTACTCAAACAAGACAGATGACTCTGGGTGATCATGTCAAGACGACAGAGGATCGAGTAGAGTCAAATTTGCTCTGCCAAAGTTGTAACAGGGTTGCTCCATGGACTGCCAGAAGAGGCGGGAACGATCCTTGACTTAACGATGGCATCCTCCAGGAAGAGGTTGGGAGAAAGTATGAGAAGAGAAGAGGGCAACATACCGCAACGCTCGTAGGCACCAGATCGCACTTGTTCAGCAAGAAGAGCAAGTGCTTGTGTGGCGCCTCTTCCTTGATGTACTTCTCCACACTGCGACATCGAGTGCCGAGCGGATCTCGTGCATCAAGTACGTGTATTACCACGTCTGAACTGTCAATGACTTTGTAGAGCTCGTTCCATATTCGCTTGCTCTGGCCTTTCGAGAAGACAGGTTCTCGTGCCGTTGTGAGCTCGCCATTGTCGGTTGTAGATCGTGCAGCGAAGCTGTCTTCCTCGTCACCGCCAGCTAATAACCGCGCCTCTTCTTGCTTTTCTTGATATGTGGTGAAGTCGTTGGTCGTCGCAGACGCGAGATCGTCCAGACTGGACACGGCTAATCGTGGCCGTTTTCGTTGTGCCTTTGGGCCGAATGTGTCGCCAAACTTCTCGCTCTCTATCCGTATCTTGGCCTTGTGCTGTATGAGACCGTCCTTCCTCTCCTTGTCCTTGTTATCGTGGATCAAGCTCATGGGCAGCTTATTTTGCTTGAGCAAGTAGCTGTATGGATCCTTGCTCTGCGACTCCACCGCGCCACGGAACTTGTCCAGCGCATCCTGCGAGATCACTCTGGTGTTGGTGAACCATTTCCGGTTGGGCTCGACTCGTGCTTTGGGCGTCTCTTTACTCTGATATGAAGCAGCTTGGACGATATCGCCATTTGCATTCCGCACAGCCTTGCCGTCCTTGTACATGTTCAGCGTCTTCACCCGCTTGGCGCTGCGGTAGAAGTTCTCGCCTTTCGTCCTGACGTTGCTCATGCCGTCGCCAGTCTTGCCCTGCCGTTCCCGGCGGGCTGCTTCCTTCTTACCAGAGCCCATGATGGCGAAAATCGACCAGTGAGATTGTGGGCGAGGAAGTCTGTTGGTTGTAGACGTTGTAGAGGTTGTAAGGAAGTGGAGATGGGGTTGGCTGGAGAAAAGTTCCGAGCAAAGACTGCCAAGATTTCGTGCACGTGCCTGAGGCCTCACCTCCGTCTCCGCAAGAGCGACCATCGTCGAGCAGGAGCGTCCATTGGAAACATCCATACACGTCCAAGATGCCTCCCAGAACACCCTTACCATCAGTGTCAGGATGGCGATGTCCACAATGTACCATCCGATCATTCTCCACGACATCACGACAATCTGCAGTTGGCCCTGAACACCCGCGATACGTCGAAGTCCCTGAACCACCGCAACAGACTGTTCCATACCATCCTCCCGTCAAGGGTGTGTTGCCAGTACCTCGCAATGTCTTCGCCGGGACACCAAAAGAGCTGGCCTCGGATGAGCAAATAGCGCTTGCCACGAAACGGTCAATCAGACCTAAGACGCCTCCAAAGGGGAGCCGTGAGGAATGGAAGGCGAAGATGGCCGAGCTGCGGCGGCAGAACCTACGCCAGGGTTTGAAGAGCCTGAAGGCACGACAACAATCCGAGATCGAGCGGATGGAGGCGCGATCGCAGGCCAAGGTGGCAGACCGAGAAGCCAGACTGCACGCGCCAGAGAGGGAAGACGAGCGGTTAACAGCGCCGAGCAATAATCTCGACCTCGAAGCCCTTTTCAACAAGCCTATACCAGACCCGAACCGAGAAGAACGTCTCGAAAGGAAGCGATTGAACATTGAAGCGATGGCATTGCGAAAACAAGAGCAGAGGCTGGATGCATTGCATTCGCTGTACATGAACGCTAGGGATTTCATCGTAAGTCCTCAGCAGCTCGACAAGGCGGTAGAGAAAGCTTTCGGGACGGATCAGCATCCCGTTGGATTCGGCGTCAGTGTGGGCAGTTTCGCAGGGTATGTGAAGGTTTCAGAAGCTAGTGTCTGGCGATTGCTAACGAGGTGTCAGGGACTCTATGAGCCACTCTATCTGGGCGGAAGGGAAGCCACCGACTATACAAGAGATGCTCAACAAAGCGAATGCTGCGCCATCGACTCGTGCCCTCCAGGACACCAGCTCTTTCGCGGATGTCAACAAGGAGCGTATCAGGAGAATTGCCGAGACACTGACTGGTGGAAAGATGGACAAGGAGGTCAGGTCTTAGAAGTAATGAGAGACTTGATTGGAGGAGAGGCACTCAAAGCCTCCAAGATACCACAGCATCCATCGATCTTACTCCCGCGGTATGAAGCGTACGGGTCTCGAAGAGCTCCTGATGGCCTCGTTCTCATTGACTCAATCTCTTGCTGTCAGCGCATTGAGATACCTAAACTCCATTTGATAATGCTGACGATCTCTCATTGTGCAAGTAGCAAGCACAAGTGTGAGAAAGCCGTGACCTTGACGAGGAATGACTCAGTTTCAAACCAAAGTCATCCTCACTGTGTGGGCGTCAGATACGATGGCGTTTCAGCTTCAAAATGTCCTCACTCTTCGCTTGCCTTACACTAAACATATGCTTAGGCGCTGACGCCACTACCTATACTCGACTTGCCGCCCCACACCTGCTTAAAACTTCTAACAATCGACATCCACACGTACAACACCTTCATTCCGGACGAACCGACGAGCAATTCCAAGCTCTGAAACCATAGCTGCCAACAGCTACTCAACAAACGAGCTAGATCGGCTTTCAGCTTCAATAGTGACGAGCGGTCCAACGACTCGCCCGGCGATCAGCCTCATTGAAGTCAGAGCCTTGAGGCAGGGCAGACTGCTCTCATTGTGTGCTGTGAAAGCGAGCTCCACTAGACCTCCGAGGATCACACAGCAAAATGAGCAACGACGGGCCGGTAATGCACGCCGGCATCAACGACGAGAGTCGCCTGGCGTCGCTGAAGCAAGACCTCACCAATCTTGTCCGTCCATATCAGTTCAGTACGGAAAAGCCGCCGTACAGCACTGGAGAATTGATAGTGATCGCATTGATCTGCTGTCCTGCGGCCGAGGTCCATCACAGCAACATCATGAGATTCATCTTGACCAACTTCCAATTCTATCAGAGGCTGGCCATCAGAAATTACGTCGACGACATTGTCTATTTCGACTCGCATGTCACGGGATACGAGGATCAGATGAAAGAATGCGTAATCCCTGGATTCTTCGAAGCATTCGATGATCATGACCTTCCCTTATATGTCACAAATGAGGACGCTTACGACGGAATCGACTACAGTAGCGAAATCTGGGCGTGGTCAGCCCAGCCGAACGCGTGTCGAATCTACCTGCGGAAGCATCTGGAACCCGAACGCAAAGGAGCATTTCCTTTCTTGGAGCTGCCTGCTGAGATCCGTAACACTATCTATGAGATGGTTTTCTGCTTCCCAACCTCTGGAATTTGCATTATTTCACGGCAACGGGACACTCGAGGTCACACCGGTCACATGTTCTGCCAGCGATCAGAGACTCGGGAAATGACACCCAATCAATACAACGATAGGCTCGCGGATCCAGACTTGGAACGCAGCGTTGTCAAACCCATCGAAAAGATCTTCAGCCTTCGCGCTGTCTGCAAGCAAGTCAAACAGGAGGCAACTCCGATCTTTTTCGACATTAATACCTTTCGCGTTCATGCCACTTACTTCAACATCATCAAGGCTGGACCTGCGAATGGCTTCCAGTGGATCTCGCGCGTGGTGTTCTCGCTCGTCGAAGACCGTAACCTTGATGGTAGAACATGGGTCAGCACCACGAGTGCTTTAGCCAGCCGCAAGCCTTTCAACTACCTAAATCTATACTTGATGGACGAAGTCTGGCTCGCCATGCACAAGACGTGTCTGCCAACTTTCAACAGGAAGACCAGGTTCAAGAAGATAGGGCACATTCCAGGCTTCAGCGATTTGGCGATCGCAGCTGCGAAGGCTGAGGAGTTTGAGTTGAGAGGCGAGTGCCCACGAATCAGAGAGTATCTTGATTCTGAAATGCCGAAGGTGAAGGCTGGAAAGAAGATCAGGGCGGCGAAAATATCGGACCGGAAGAGCAAGACTGGGGGCAAGAGCAAGGCTGGCTGAGATGAGCGGCAAGTAGAAGACGAGAGGGAGTCGGACCTGAAGGGATGGGGCGGACTTGAAGCTGCTTCGAGACAAGGGAGGTTAAAATACTTCAGCTGCAAGGTCGGCAATGGAGGTCTCGGACATGTAATTTGGCAAGCGGTAGGTATACACAAAAGCTATTTGCTTTCATGCTGATGTCTCGACTATTATTTCGACTCTCTTGCAAGCTGAATTTGAATCCAATGAGTCTCAGGCGCATGTAAGCGTCGTGATGATGTTGTACCGCACCAGAATTGTACTACGGACGCCTTCAAAGCTTGCATGTGAAAGTCACGGGCCACCTCAAGCCAGCGGGCCGCAAGCTCCCGAGCTGCTTGGCAAACACAGTCCACGAGTACAAATACCCATTCAGCGCTTCTCCTATCTGACCCAATGACTTCCACCTCGAGCATCAAAGCATCAAAGATGTCTCCCAGTAACAACATCAACCAAGAAAACACCATGCCCGTCCCCAAATACATCCCACCACACAAGCGTGTTCAGCCAGTAACTCCTCAGACATCCAACCAAGAAACCGCCAGCACGGCACAAAACAACACATCCCCACCCAAACCCCCAATCGCCACCTTGACCCACCCAAACAACAAGCCTGCCACAAGCGAGCTCCCTGCCCCGATCGCCGCCTGGCAAGCCGCCAAAATCTCGCTGCCGAAACAGACAGCTGCCAAAATTGCTGCGGCTAAGCATGCACCACCTGTTGCGGCTCCTGAGTACAAGTTTAATGTGACTTTCAAGAGGACTAAGTCGCCCAAAGAACTGGGAGCGCGGAGGGAGTTTGAAGAGAAGGTTTGCATGGTTTATGGGGGGAAGGATGAGGGGGTCGTTGAAGGGGAGGAGAAGGACGAGGGTGGGAAGGAGAAGGGGGAAATTGGTAAGAAGGGAGGAGTTGAGGAGAAGGGGAACGTTGAGGACGAGGGAAAGATTGGAGAGAAGACGGACTCGACGACTTAGAAGTGATTGGCGGTGGCGAATGAATTGAGTGGTGAGCACGAGGCTTGACATGGATGGGATTGTATGGATTGACGAGGACACTGCTTGCAAAGAGACACAGGCGTGTCGACTGGAGATGTTTCACAGAACGTCATTTGATTGTTGGCGCATGCGGATGGTCAGCTGCAGGGGGTTAGCCAGTGTTGGCTGCAAGATGACTGTATGATCACTTTTCGAGAGGTTCTTGAGACGACGTGCTCGTCTACTCTGTAGCAGCGAGGACGAATGCAAGCCAAATGAGATACTGCAAAGACACTCATCAATTCATCTCAAAGCTATATGGGGTATCATGCACAATCTGTAACCTCTGTGACCTTTGTGGTACCATAGTTCCCGACTTTCACCTCAGTCGTGCTGTCCGGTCTCAATCATCTCGTCTCAATCATATCTCCCACCATCTTCAAAACCCTCTCCCTATACTCAGGAGCTTCCGTCGTAACGCTCATCGGACCCTGCTCATCTACCGCCCGATACGCATTGATAAGCCCAGTCATCGCTTTAGCATGTACCTTGTGCTTGGCCCAGAAGAAATCCAGAATTGCACACCGATAAACGTACTTTCCATCTGCTGACTTGACCCCCGTGCGCCAGGATGGTGGATCTGGCGGCACGAGTGGCGTCTTCTTCTTGGGTGGGAGGTCGTCTGGGTCTGGCGCTTCGGAGATGGGAATTCGGACGAGCATGAGGGAGTAGTCGACTGCGTTGCAGTCTGCGAGGAGTTTCGTGTCTTTCTGAAGCTGCGCTTTCAAGTCTTCCGCCTCATCCAAAGTCAACACGATCTTCTCGTTGAAGTCATCAGCAAGCTTGCTCTTTGTGGCTTCGCTTGTCAGAACTCCTCCAGCAACGTCTCGTTCAGGGTAGAAGTAGGACATTGGCTTGAGGTCGTAGTCCTCCCAGTCATCTTCTTTGCCATACAAGAGATTCTCCATTACGATGTGGTGACTCGGAGCTAGGCCGAAGAGTGTTCCGATGCTGGCCTGGTAGCATTGGAGAAAATCGGTGATCCTGGTAAGCAACGACTTCGGGTTGTTCTGCATGTACTCGGCATATGGTAGGAGCATGTCGTTTTTGAAGAACGAATGCTCGAAGTGTCTAGGAACAGACTTGACGATGTACGAGCCATCGGTCGTGACGAAGAAGGTTGAGCCGCTGTAGCCCATGTCGCCTGTATCTTTTCAGTACTGTCCAAGTCTCTCAGGTATTGGGATTGACATACCCATCGGCTTCAGGCTCCTCTTCGTCTTATCATCTGCGCCAAAGCTGGCCTTGTACTCCTCTTCCTTGATCTGCCATATTCCTCTCAGTGATGTGAAGAGGTCTTCACGTATACACTCGAAGGTGAGCCAGTAGACCCAGAAGAAGTTGGGGATTCGCGCGAGGATCGAGGGGTGCTTCTCATCGCCATGGATGATTGAGTGGGTGACAGAACGCGCGATCACGTTCTGTCTGCGCGCCATGATGGCTAACAGTATTAAGTGAGGAGGTGGGCATGCCTGTGACCGTGTCGATGTTGTTGTACTTGCGTGAAACTCCTGACCTACGTCACGCTAACGTCGTTCACATGCGAACTCTAAATCACAGCTTACTTTCCCTGCTTTCACATCGCATTTGCCCAATTGGGACTTCCTCCACTCCTACACCTGCACCACCAGGCAGCCATAGTATCGCCGAGACATATCGAGGATGCCTAAGGAGAAGTCATCCAACCCAGTCGCCGCGCAGCGCAAAGCAGATAAGCGCAAAGAAATCGCGAAATCGAAGAAAAATGTCCAAGACCAGCGCAACGAGAAACTCGCCCGCCGCAACCCAGACCGCCTCCAAAAGCAGATCGACGAACTGAAAGAGCTCGAAACGCGAGGAATACTACGACCAAAAGATAAAGAGACCTTGACACAACTCGAGCGCGATCTCCGAGGCATCAAACGTGCGCGAGAAGCCCTCGGCGACAAGGCCCCTCAATTCCCCAGTCACGAGCGCAGAGAAAGAGGCGATGCACGACAAGAACAGCGAGAACGCAGACAACACCTCGGTAAACGCAGACGAGATGAAGAGGAAGCATCAGATAGCGGAGGTGACACAGACCCGGAAGTGAGGAATATTCCAATGCCTAGAGATACACCACCTCCAATCCCACGACGAGAATTCAAAGACCCGCAAATCGGACCTGATGGACAGCGAATCCCTCATGCTCTGCCTTCGAAGCCGGCTGCGCCTCCGGCGGCTCCGCAGCTTGTGTATAGCAGTGCGCCTGTGATGCGGGACCTGAAGAAGGAGGCTACGAAGTTTGTTCCGGCGGCTGTGAGGGCGAAGCAGAAGCAGGTTAAGGGTCAAGGGAGACTGTTGGAACCGGAGGAGATTGATAAGCTTGAAAAGGAAGGGTACTATGCGGCGAAGAAGGCTGCTGAGGAAGCTGGGGAAGAAGCAAGCGCGGAACAGGCAAGAGCTGAGGTCAAGGCGCAATCCGAGGATGTTGATATGGATGCTGAGTTAAGGAGGTTCGAGGCTGAGATGAAAGATATTTACCCGAAAGAGGAGGAGAGGGTGGAGCGGACGAACAATGTGCAGATGGAGGAGGTTGATGATGAGGGTGATTGAATGTGGACTTCGGGAGCGCACAGTTGGGACTCAGAGTGGCTTCACGAAGAGCTTGCGAACCGCCCTCCGCCAACAGCATACATCTTTCTCCTGAACATAGGCGCCCGACAGTCAACTCTCTAGCCTCACCCCCGGGCCTCGGCGCTTCACGATAGGTCAATTGATGAGTATCTATGCTGCCAACATCTCGATCGTATGCGACGTTGTCGTCAAGGTTCCCAATCTCGACCTCGACAGCTACGTCTACTCTACCATGGAGGTGTTGGGTTTCATCTCCATGACAATCGTGTCTGCAGCGAGGAGGCGTTCATAACACCAGGCGCCGAACCATGATGACCGCGTGCAGTGAATCCTGGACAATGTAGCGAGAATTACGATATGCTGGCGCGCGGCTTTGAGGCAGTTGTGTATGGATCATGCCTGAGGATGCCAACATGCCAGGCGCTTGTGCAGGTACCTGCTTTGACATTGGCATTAGTTGCGATCATCTTCCATGTGCCTGAGCCTTGGGAATCGCACTGTGCGTTCGATTGCCGCCGTGATATTATTACATGACGGACAGCATCGGGAGAATGATGAGCCTCACATAAGAATACTTCGGGCTCTTCAATCTTGCTACTGTAGTCATCAATCGCATGGTATTCCTCATCAAGCACCACAGGACTGGGAGTGATTAATCACCAAATATGTAAGTGACTAGATGAATGTTCTCGACCTCAGGATCATAAAGGTCAACGTTCTGGAACACCCCTGTCAGTGATCATGGCTTGTTCAACTCCGCTCTCTCGGAAGTCAAAAACACACTCCCATCGTTGACGAGCTCGTGAACTTCTTGATGCTGTGCGGTGAAAGCGTTGTAGCCATCCAGCCAATAGCATCCACGAGCAGGGGTATGCGGATGTTCCCGACAAGAAAGTTTGCATGCCGGCGCTTCGAGAGCGAACCTCACTCGCTCTCTGCTCTGCCTTTTTGCTCTTCACCTCAACTGCACACGCTGCGTCGGACAATGGAACGCCTTGCTACCGCTTCCGAGGGTCTCTTGGACCGCCTTTGTGCATTCATTCGCCACTTGGCGGCCACGCGACGTCGACCCGAGTCGATAGACTATGGCCTCTGACTATTGCTAGTGGAGCAATTGCTCTTGGCCGCCCGACACATGCACAAGAGCCCCACGAATGCGATGCTCTACTATCAACAGCATGCGTTGATATGTGGCTTTTGATGTGGCCGCGACATCCGCGAGAGCTTGCGCGGCGATGCAGACCCTCGTGCCACGATGTGACGAGCAAGCTGGCTCTTCCACGTTGTTAATGAAGACTGGCCTGGCTGTGGCGCTTTTGGCCTCCATGCGGTTCGGGACCTGCCCTTCGTGGCACCTACGATAGCGTGGTGGATCCCAGCGCGACAAGAAGCCCTGACCTTCGCGTTTCTGGAGAACATCCAATCTCCAGATGCCACAAGCGCTCATGATCTCCCTACTCACACCTCATCATAGGTCCTTCAAAGGAACCGAATGCGCCGCATCGAGACCGATGCTGTGCTTTGAGTTCAGCACTGTGCAGAGACAGACGCAATCGTCTGGCCAAGCATTGTTTCGGCAGGTGATGGGCCTGCGGATCTCATGCATGAAGGCCCTTGCATCCGCTCCAATCCCCACTCCCACTCGCGCAAACCGGAACACCAGGACTGGGATATATGCACTTCCATCTCACGCTTGTTCTGCCGGGACTGAATGGGTGAGGGCTTTGTATCACGTTCAATCGTTTTCTTCCAATACTCTTTTTCTCCCTCCTTTGGCACTGACTCGGGACGAAGAATCGTTCAACTGACATGTAGGATATATGATAGCTGGAGATGTACAGTACACGACGAGTAGACCACGGGATCGCGCATACGACATAAGCCCGGCCCGGTTCGAAACATTGGATGGTTGTACAGTCCAACCTCTTCAGCACGCATGCGATCTGTGCAACTATCCGCTGGTTTGCGTGACTAGAAGGTCGCATAAAGCGTTTTCACACCTCGCTGACCGCAGTGGCTGCAGACTGGCGACCGAGCATTACCAGCCAGGCTTCTGGTCAAGGAGTGACCCGAATCTTAAGTGCCTAGACGCAAGATGCCTTCAGTAGCCGAATTGCTGGCCAGGCGCGCCGGAGTTGCGCTTGATTTCGTGCAAGAATCAACGCTTCTTGTAGGGCGGGATGTGCTGGAAGGCGAATCAGTTTTGGAGAAGCGCATCAACATACCGTGCTGCAATAGCTCAAGCCCGCCAGGGCTTGTAGAGGCAACCACTGTCGATCCGTGGAACAAATCAGGCAAATACGCATTGGGATGGGTCTACTTCAGCATCATCCTGCTTCTGTTCACAGCCGCTCTAAGATGGTATCACTATTGGAACGATAAAGTACGGGTGGCGACTCACAAAGAGGTGATGGAAGAGTTTGCGAAGACGGCATCGCCCGCAACGGATTACGAGCTTTCTGCCTTGAGCACCGATCGATCAACTCGCAAGTTCTTCCCACAAGATGGACCCTTGCCCAAGCCGCCTCAGCCAGAGCCAGAACTACCAGCCGTGCCCTGGCTGATGAAGAAGATGCTCGCGCTCTGCCGGTATCTCTTCTATCACCCAATACCAAACCTACGAATCAGCAAGCGCTTCAGACCGATTGTCTTTCCCTCGATCGGTGTCTGCCTCATAGTGTTTGCGGCACTGGCTTTCACCTTACTGTACAGCTTCGTCCCACAGCCACTGTACTGGCAGTCAATTCAGTATGGATCACCTCCGTTGGCTATTCGATCTGGAATGCTAGCCGTTGCACTCATGCCCTGGATTGTTGGCCTTAGTATGAAAGCCAACTTCATCTCCCTGCTTACTGGAATCGGACATGAGCGACTGAACGTGCTACATCGGTGGCTCGCATATATCTTTTTGATCCTCAGTCTCGTTCATACGATCCCGTTTTACATCACTCCGGTCTACGACAACGGCGGACTCCAGGTCTTTCATCGGCTCCTCAAGGCGCAACAGTCCGGCGTGTACATCTATGGCACTGGAATCGCGGCACTCGTCCCGACGATCTTCCTCTGTCTGCACTCTGTCACTTTCCTGAGGCGCATTTCTTACGAAATCTTTGTCATGGCCCATGTACCGGTCTCTATCGTTCTCCTGGGCATGCTGTTCTGGCACTGCCATAACTACTTGACGTCGTGGAACTACCTTTGGGCGACAATGGCGATCTGGCTTGCGTCATACGCTTTTCGCCTATTCTATATGAACTGGACGAATCCCTTCAGGGTATCTTGGGGCATTGGAGAAGAGGCAGCTGTCACGGTCCTCCACGAGAATGCGGTCAAGGTGACGATACCTACTCAGATGCGATGGAAGCCGGGACAGTATGTGTATTTACGCATGCCCGGTATCTCGTTCTTCGAAAACCATCCGTTCACGATCGCGTCTCTTTGCAGCGACGACTATCCTTCGGAATATGGACAGGACTATCGAGACATGGTCGTGGTATTCAGGCCGTTTGGAGGCTTCACCAAGAAGGTCCTGGACAGTGCTCTGGATCACGGCCCTTGGTGGACTTACCATGCTTTCCTCGATGGCCCATATGGTGGAATGAGGCGAGATATGCATTCATTCGATCATGTTGTGCTGGTTGCAGGAGGCACCGGTATCACTGCCATTGTGTCACATCTGCTCGATCTGATCAAGCGCATGCGGGATGGCAAGGCGGTTACGAAGAACATCCATTTGGTCTGGGCACTGAAGCGACCTGAGACCATGGAATGGTTCAAAGAAGAACTTCGCATCTGTCGCGAATTTGCGCCTCCGGATACGGTCAGCTGTCAGTTCTACATCACAGCAGCGAAACGCCAGAAACAGACAGGCACACTCGTTAGCGCCCAAACACCAGGACGACCTGTCAGCATGGTCTTCCACGACAAAGTCAACGATGTCTTCCAAAGCATCGCAAGCAACCGCTTCTCCCTGAACTCGCCACGCTTTTCGTTCAACTCCAATCGCCACTCCGCCTTGATCCAAGAAGAAGCCGCAGGAAACCCAGAGAGGGAGAAAGAACTGCGCGAAGAAAACACCGATCGACTCCGTCCTCTTCCACAAGCTCATCTTAAACCCATGCGCAGCCCATCACAAGCTCACCTAACAGCTCCGTCGTTCACATCATCAGAGCGTCGCTCAACAAGTCGCTCACCAGAGCGAGACATCAGTCTCTCGAAAGAAACACCTCACATGCCACCCCACCCAACCCTGCACGAAAAACGCCGCTCGCGAGCCCTATCAGTCGACATCTCCTCAGCCCAAGCCACCGCCCAAACCGCCACCCAGCAATACGCCACCACAGACGACAAATCCGCCTTCGATTTCGGCTTCCCCTCCACCCCCACCGAATTCCAAAAGAACCTCATGCGTTTCGCATTCATGCCCGCAGCTGCTAAGAATCGCCGCTCAGGGTGGAGTGTGGAATGGGGAAGGCCGGAATTGCCTTATATGTTGAGGGAGATGAGTGAAGAGTGGACGGGGAAGAAGGCTTGTGTTTTTGTTTGTGGGCCGCCGGGGATGAGGGTTGATGTTAGTAATACGGTGGCGGAGATGCAGGGGGGGATTTTGAGGGGTGGTGGAGGGAAGGGAGGGATTGGGGGAATGGAGGAGGTTTATTTGCATACGGAGAATTATGCGCTTTGAGGGAGGGAGGGAGAGGGGGGCGGAGTGTAGCATATGATGATGAGATGTTGAGGAGGTTTTGAGATACCCACTACTTTATGATGTTTCGTACACTGTTTTGAAGCGAATACGTTCCTTGTCTTCTGATTGTGTTCTACTCGCGTGTCAATGATATTCACAGCTGCGACGTACTCTCATATGCCCATTGAGTCGAGGAGGACATCTCTCACATAGCAATCTCAACCATTGTTTCCCGCACCTTTTCTAACGATTTCCTGCAAAGGTAGCGACAGTCTGCCTTGAAGAAGTATGCCTGCCAAACGCCGCCGCATGAGCTCGCAAGTCTTGGCACTCCGACCTCACCTCAGGTCCGGCCTTTACCACTGATCAAACACAAACATCTTGCAAGCTCTGATGCATTTCCAAATGTTCTCAATCGCTCATCCCACTCATCCAATCAATCGCCAAGTCCACCGCGGATTTTTGACACCCAATTCCGGCAACCCCAACCGAAGAATGCCGAAATTTTCTCACACCGCCCCTTTCTGTCCCCTCAACACAACACCCAACCCCCTCACCCCTACAACCCGGCCGTCCTCATCGCCGATCTACATTGTGTAGTCCTGTTATACGTTGCAAAATCTGCGTGCTCCATCCAATGGGCGATTGGGTACGTTCAATTCCAATAAACATCACCACATCCGCCTCAGCTCCTAACAACTCCTCCAGTTTAGTGGTATAATGCATCCTTAGCATTTGATCAACGCGATCACGCCTGGATGAGGTCCGGGGTTCGATTCCCCGATCGTCCAGCGATTTCTTTTGCTTTTGGACTGTTCCTGAAAGGTGTAGTGGTCGATTTGGGCCATTGGGGGCGTTTTGGGGCAGATGTGAAAGTTGTAGGCAGAATTGAGAAATTTGGCGGGGAGGATCGATTGTTTTGCTCTTCTAAAAGCTGTAGAAATAATGTACGGTGTTTAAAATCGTCTTCCGGCCCTTGCTTCCTCTTTTGGAGTGGTTTTGGAGTGTTTGAGTTGATGTTGGTCGATGTGTGAAGGTTGAGATTTCAAGCTCACCTCTGGACGATGCAATCATGTTGGCAAGGCCAATGGCCGCGCAATGTTATGTCAAACCAATTTCTATTCTGTTCAGGATGGTGAAGAGGACCAACGTCTGACTTTGATTGAACTTGCTGTCTCGAAAACACGCAGATCGATAATTTGAGAAATGATCGGTAGAATGACTTGTAGACCAGCATGGACAGGGTGTTAATGAGCTTCTTCAAAGAGCAAATAGTCATCTCAAAGCATTGCGGGAAGAGTTCAAATATTGTAAATGTCTTTTCATGGACTATGATACAAAGCAATGCTGATTTTCCATGCCGAGTCATAAAAGTTACATCTTATCATTAAAATGCCAATGCCACGCCAGTCCACGCTATGCATTATCCGAAAGCACCATCATCTTCTTGCCGTTTCTATCGAAACAGCTTAAGCGTACTGCCACGCATCCTCAGTAGCACCATCAACCTCAGTGGTGCGGAAGCTGAAGCCCAAGCATCCCTCGCCAGCATGGCTACCAGCAAGTCTCGCAACAGACCAGATTCCATAGCCGGAGATGAACTCATCAACAGGGCAAGCAAACCAATCCTTACCCTCAAACTGAAGGTTACCGGCGTCGGTAATGCTGAAACCCTTGTACAGAGCCGGTCCAGAAGTCGAAGCAGAGTGAGCCTGAGTGAACTTGAGTTCTCCAGCGAGCTGACCGGTCTTCTCATCACCCTCGGTAATGTAGACTTGTTGACCGCCTGGGACGGTGGTCGCGAGGGAGAGGGTGTCGGAGCCGGCGGCTTGAGAGAAGATGGTGTAGTTAGTGCGGCCATTGCACTCGACGCCGGAGACGCCTGCTGGACAGTAGGTGGTAGTGTTCTTCTGCAGCCAGAACTTGAGGCCGTTGGCGTTCACGTTGGAGAAGTGGATTGGGCTGGCAGAGCGAAGAGCTAGACCGCCGAACTTCTTTGGCTCCCTTGCGATGGGTTGTGCGAGAGTCCAGGAGTTGGAAGCTCCTTCCTTGATCGTGGCGTTGGCTGGGAAGATTGTGCAGCTTCCCTTGATTTGCTCGGTGTCGGTGGCGATGTATTGAGCGAAGCCGCAGCCAATTGTGCCATCGCAGGCGGTCAAGCAGCCTTTGTAGCCGACCTCTGTGGTGGTGATTCTGATCACATCGTCGCTGTCGACCCACTTGTTGCAGGAGATGAGGTATGGGTTGAAGTTGTTGGATTCGACCTTGGCGCCGTTGACACTTGGGCAGGTGGTGGCTTCCTTGGTCTCGCGGACTTGGAGCGCTGGAAGAGCTGCGGCCGCAGCGGCGAAGGAGAGAGCAATTGCGGATCTCATCTTGATGGTATTATGCTGAGCTTCTTGGTGAATGTCTGGTACGTCTTCTTGCTGGAGCTGAACGAGGGTACTGTGAACGGTAATGCTGTTGTCGGTTCCTGTTGGGTTGATGCTGGACAAAACTGCGGTGGATGCAAGGTCCTTATATGCTTCCACCCTTACCTTCGAAGAGATGCCAGGATAGCATCGGCGGTGACCAGCATCATCGCCATCCATGCACAATGCGCAGCAACCATCGTAACTGACGTCTGGCCACCAGTGCCTCAAGACCCCGGCGGAAGTTAGAGGGTCTCATTCTGAAGGGCTTCGGTCCGTCCACGAGATGCTAAATCAGACCGCCCTACAGGTCACTGGCGTGCCACGAGCGACAGACCTCGTGAATAGGTCTCGGCAGCCGTCAGAGAGGTGGCAATGGACAATAGCACGGTCGTACCACCGAAGCATCCGGCTTTGGGCGGCATATCAACCTAAGTTCGAGTAATTTAGCCCGCGCCAAGCAGATTCATTGTCTCTCGGAAGAATTGCTTTGTCTGCCGAGCAGCGACTCAGGTCCTGATGAACATTGCCTGCTTGGAGTCTTCTCGTATTGAAGCAATAGCGTGAATTCCGACTGGGTAGCATCGTCCTGGGCACGCGATGTTCGCAGGTGAAAGAAAGACGGTGGTCGATCTGGAGAACAGCCGAGATCAATGCGATGCGCCAAAAATAGCCAGCACCAGAATTTTGTGCAAGGGTTGCTCCACAAGCTATTCCATGTCCAATAGCGACTAGGCCACGGGCTTAGTGAGATAGACTTCTTGACTTCACCAGGCTTCTGAACTACTCGAGTCGGAGACTCGGAGTTGACGATGTCTTTACCGGCCCAAGTCTTGGGAGAACTAATACTACCTTCTAGCGCCACAGTCCCGGAGAAACAAAATATCATAGGCCGTATTCTTTTAATAGCTATCACACTTGATTTAGAAAGAAGCTCGCTATGCGGTTCTGATGCTACACTAAACACAAAGAAAATCCATCGGTGATGGCAAGGACCGAGTATCAAGAAGGCGGAAAGAAGAAGAAGAAGCAGCAAAGCTCGAAGTGGTGCCAGAGCAAATCTACTCGCGTCTCTTCTTGCCTTCTTCCATCATGCCCAGGCGAGAGTCTTTGCTGCCACCAATGAACGCACCCAAGATGGGATCTTTAGAGACCTTGTCCAACGTGTCCTGGTATGCTTCAACAGCCCACTGAGGTGTATTCAGCTTAGGCCAATTGACCTGTGATTCGAGTCAGTAAAGTCTCGTGAAGTGAGTCGCAGTAGGTTCAACTTACGTAGAGAGTGCCGTAGGTCCACATGAAACGACCTGCATACCCGGCAACCGCAAGACTGAACAAAGTGAAAAGTCTCAAAGGCCAGACGGTGGCATTTGGCAACCGATTTGTGCTCACACTGATGAAGACGAAGAATACGCAGAAGCCAAGCACGTATGGGACGGCTTGAATGACGAGAGGACGTCGATCAGCGAATTGCTGGAGTGAACCGATGCCTGCCGAATCTGGGGAATAGTAGCCCAAGAAGAGATCGAACGCGTCTTGTCTTGGACCATCGGCGAAGTTATTCCTGACATATCTCGTGCAGCTGTTGCTCAGATCTTGAAGCATGCCAGCTCGTGTTCGATTGCCGGTCCTCGTAAAGTCTGTCTTTAGAGCACCAGTACCCGAGTAGGTCTTGGATACAACATCGGCGTTGTCAGCCCAGACATTGCGGAAGAGGTGCTCGAATGTTTGGTCGTCTTGCGCCGTCTCTCCTCGTCGGAGAGTGCCCAAGTCGATCAGCATACGGGTCAGTGCCCATCTGCCTAGCATGGACTGCACCACATTTGTTCTGTCGAGACAGTCCATACAATTGGTTCGGATAACGGCAGTCTGCTTTCTCCGGATGTCGACGCCGCCTGATGGCATGTCGATGCCGTGGAAGTACCCGCCCGCTTCCAGGCCGTCCTTGAGCTGTTCCAAAAGAAGCTGAGCCCGATACCATTTCAGGCCTTTCGTCTCGTTGTGGAAGTCAAAGTAGATGTAGTGCAGATGATCGTACCAGCTGCGCTTGTCACCTGGTTCGAGTACGTTGAACTTCTCCTTGGTCTTCCTGTCGGCCTCTGTGTACTCAGTTGGGTGCGACTGTAAGATCTTCACCAGTTGCTCGTAGGCGTCTTTCACTCGTTGCTCACGGCCCTTCTGGTTGACCAGATTGACCATATAGTTCTCGCCGTACAGTCGGATCTGCTCGTCGAAGTGCTTCCTCGCAGCATTGGTCGCGCTCTCAACACCTCTGATCTGAAGCTTTGGGGTGTATTTGAGTGTGTTGATCTCAGCCCAAAACACGGGTACACTGCCTCGCGTCTGCACATAAGAAAGGACCTGTGTCTCTGGCCCGCTCACTGGCTTGCCATTTTGGAATCCTCGGTCACCAGCATAGCTTGTCAACCCACTTGATCCGCTGTCATTGAGTATGACAGCTTGTTCGGTCTCGTTGTAGTTGGAAACATGACCGTCTTCATCGATGCCTCGAGACAGATATCGGGTGCCAGTTCGATGTCGTGATCTTCTCGTGATCAGTACAAAAGTCAATGAGTTCCCCTTGATGGATGTGTTGGTTATGCTCATCATTCCGTACACCACAGGAAGGATGTATGGATCAACGGCAGGCTGCGGCCCTGATGACAGCCTGCCACTTCCCTTGCCCAGCCGAAGATCGATGAGTGGCGACGATATAAACCGATTCCAGAAGAAGCGATCATCGGCGCGGTCCCATAGTGGCTCGTTTGCGTCGCTCTGAGCTTGTCGTTGGAAGCTGTTTGTCAAGTCGAGGGAATATGAGAAGTACATAGGGCCGTTCTTCATCAGGGTCTGAAGGTACTTGAGATATGTGTCCTCATCCGGATCATGGATTTGGCGTTCTCTGAGCGGAAGAAACTCAGTCGAGACAACTTTGTAGATTTGATGGCCTTTCAGTCGCCCCACGGCCTGGGACTTTGTGATGACGATCACATAGCTATCTACAATACAGATTTCAGCATACAACCCCAGACGCCGGCCTGACATGTTCAATCATACCTAATCGCAGTTTGATGATGCCTAGGATACCGGATATGCTGGAGACGCGATGGCCGCCGGTGATTTTGCCATCGTTGAGTCTGATATCTCCAGACGGCCGATCTACTACCAATGTTGGCGCATCCGGGGATGATGGCGAGGAGAAGGCGTAGTAGTTGGAGGACGCGTGGACATTGATGTCGCGGAACGGTAATGTCGCACTCATTTTGCCCCTTCTTGAAGACTTCGACAAGCTCGGAGGAGGCAATACAGGCGTCTTTGGTATGTTTTGAGCCTTTGATATCGAAACACAGGAGGCAGATTGAGATGGCAGGGCCAGGGTGCTCGTTCAGCGGATCGTTGTGGCTTGGCGGCTCCTGACATCACTTGTGGCACGTGCGACGATCATCCGTCTCCAGTTCGTCTCCCAGCAGCAGGCGGCATCAACACCAACAACCAGACATCCACCACCACCCACCACCTCCCCGCCGCACCCCGCCCTCGAACACCGAGCCGACGACATCTACGAAACTCCCTCCAGCAGCACAGGCGACCACAGAACTACCACACATACGCTCCCCTTAATGGCGGCGAGACAAAGCGCGAGGCCAGGCGGCGCTCGCTTTGCACAATTCAAACTGGTCTTGCTGGGTACGTCGCCGCGAATGAGCATGATATAGAGGAATAGCTATACTGATAGTGCTGCTGTATAGGTGAATCTGCTGTCGGAAAGAGCTCCCTTGTCCTGCGATTCGTAAAGGTGAGATATCATTCCCAACAGTCATACTGATAGCACATCCTCTGACTGGCAGCAAACAGGACCAATTCGACGACTACAGAGAATCCACAATTGGCGCAGCCTTCCTCACACAGACCATCGCACTCGACGAGCAGACCACGGTGAAGTTCGAGATATGGGATACCGCCGGGCAGGAGCGATACAAGTCATTGGCACCCATGTACTACCGCAATGCGAACTGCGCAGTCGTCGTATATGACATAACACAAGCGGTATGTTGCGCCATACCGGGGACAAAGCTTCTGCGCTGGACTATGGACTGACATGGAGATACAGGCTTCATTAGACAAGGCCAAAGCCTGGGTAAAGGAGCTACAACGACAAGCAAACGAGAACATCATCATCGCACTAGCCGGCAACAAAGCCGATCTCGTCGCCGAACAACCCGACAAGCGCGCCGTACCCACAGCAGACGCCGAAGCATACGCGAAAGAAGCCAACCTCTTATTCTTCGAGACCAGCGCCAAAACCGCCGAGAACGTGAAGGAGCTTTTCACCGCCATTGCGAAGAAGCTGCCGATAGAGCAGGCCACACAGAGAGGAATGCGCGGAGCAGCAGGCAGACCAGGAGGCGTGGATTTGGGATCGCGGGCGGAGCCTGGAGCATCTTCAGGAGGACCGGGAGGTTGCAACTGTTAAGCAGACAAGCATTTGACAGGGATGAGATGGATTCGGGATCTTGTCGTACTACTATTACCGACTACTACTAACTTTGAGCGACTATTTTCACAAATCCTCAGATACCAATGCGCCGGAAGGAGGGAGAATAGTGCCCGATTGTCATGTGCAAGAGTTGCTTGGTCTTGGCCGGGAAGGCGTTCATGGTGCTCTGATGTTGCCGCAGGTAGCCTGGAGTTTTTGAATACATTTGCCGTTTACAGTGTCTTGTCTGTAAGTTCGACTGGTGTCAGCACCGCTGAGCACCACCATCATTTTCATATCTCAATTACTCGTTACACATGCTCAAAGTATCTGTCGATCTGATATAGGATAGTCCTCTACCACCCTCCTTTCCCATAACTCCCATTCTTCCCACCACCACCTTCATACCTCTCAAAAGCCGCCTCCACAAGCTTCCCAAAATTCGGTGTCCCAAACCCAGTCACTGCATCCCACCCCTCTGTTGCTGGGAATCCGGATGTATTACATCCATACGAACTCCCCGACGTAATATCTGTGAGAGCCTTATACGCACCTCCATAAATCCAAGGATTCAAGAATCCCAGACTCGGTTTCCCCTTCGCAATCAACGCGTCATTAACAAGAGAAATAACCGCAGAGAAAGTAGGACAACTCGCGGAAGTTCCTCCGATTGTGGAGATATTCCCTGCCCAGGCGTAGACGTCGTGGTTTCCTTGGGCTGCGACGTCGGGGTATGCGCGGCCGGATTTGTTGTAGAGGCCGTCGTGCAGGCCGTTCAGGCTCTTGACGTAGGCGTTTACGGTGGAGGATTGGTAGGCGGGTTGGGAGAAGTAGTTTGAGAAACCGGCGCCGGAGGCGAAGCGGGAGACGGCGACTTCGGGTTCGAAGGAGGCGGTTCCGCCGACGGCGGTTACCCATGGGCAGCCCTGGTTTGGGTTAGTCAGGATTGGGAGATGGGGTTGGAGGGGAGGGGGGTTATGGCTTACGGCTGGGAAGGCGGGAATGAACTTGGTGGTGTTCTTTCCGTCGTTGGAGAAGCAGGTGCCGTTGGAGCCTACACCGGCATCTCCGGAGCTGAAGAGGACGGATGTACCTCTGGCTCCGAGCTGAGCGAAGGCTGCGCAGACCTAGAGATTGCAAGTCAGTGTTTTTTTTTGTTATGCTCGCTTTTGTTGCACATACCCTCTTTGCATACGACTCTGGCACAGTCTGCTCATCGTCCCCGTACGAGGTGCTGATCACCTGTGGAATCTCATGTTGTCCAAGCACATAATCGACCCACACCAAGTAAGGCTCATTCGTATCCGTAGGCGTGTTGAGATCTGGAATGAAAGGCGGGCTGCCACCAGTAGAGTACACGGAGAAATTAGTGGGCCAGGCAATCGAGAGAATCTGAGTAGAGTCCAAATTGGCCTCTCGGTCCACGCCCTCCGCCACTTCTGTAGCCGTGTCTTGAATGTCCCTCGCGTTGGCGATAATCACGTTCTCAAACTCGTATGCAGCTGCAGCGGCTTCTGGTCGGTATTTGGAAAGAAACAAGTGGATGTCATTGCGGTTGCTCGACTCGTTGAGGTAGTTCGTGTGAGCGATCTTGTTCTTAGTCGGGACTTGAGGCGTGTAGTCGTACGTGCCGTACACAGTTCGGATGCAGTCTGGGGTCACGAAGCTGGCGTTGCAGATTTGAGAGATGGGACCAGCTCCCGAGGACTAGGTATTTGATGGTCAGCGACCTGGCTCTTAGTCTGTACGGATTGCAATAGACTTACGTTGCTGCCGTTGTGGCCACCGTATGTCGGAGGTGGACCGTATGGCTTGCCGTGAGTCTCCCACCAAGAGGCAGCATGAGACTCTCCAACCAACTCCATGTCACCAGTAGACTGCTTCTTTGGGTGGAAGAAGGATGTCGTTGGCTGCACGATGTCGATGTGCTCGTGCAGATGCATTGGCAGGGACCATTCTGGAGCTCTGTTGATCGTCGAACCGTCTCTGTGCCTGTAGGTAGAGTAGGAAGTCTGCAGCATATCCTCGGCCTTCTCAATGGGCACCAGGACGTGAATGAGGTCCTTGGCAGGGCTGTGAATTGCATTTCCAGCAATTCCATGCTCTTCAAGCCAGCTCTTGACGAGGTCTTGCGATTCCTCCGAAGGACGAACAATGTCCTGAATCTCGGCTACGCTCAAGTGCTGGCCGTAACGCTCATGAGTGGGATCCGAGATCTCCATGAGGTGAGATTCCACCACACCCTCATTTTGCTGCTTCAAGCCAATCGTGAGATGGATGATGTTGGACTTCGAGGCCTCTCCAACTCTGATCCAGTCTCTTGGAACATTGTGACGCTCTTTGACTGCATAGGAGGAGCGAATGGTCTTGGGCAGGGCATTGACTGCAGAAATGGTGCCAATGGCACACAACACACTTTTGAGAAACATGACGAAGATGCACAAACCTTCAAATGGAGCTTCTGGCGTCTTCCCTAAAACTTATAGCAAGGAGCTATCTGTACCTGCGCCGGCTTCGTGTCGACATTGTGTCACCCACGCTGTCGTGCGAGCTAGCGGTGCTAGTCTTCAGATGGTGTTGTCACCGTAGCAGCAGGCCAGTCAGGTACGCAGGTCGTATGCCTCGAAGAAGCAGGTCGAGGATGGAGTACTCGGATCGCGAGCCTCGCGTGCATTATCAGCTGGAGGGGTATGCGGTTGGCCTAAGATCCGGCTCCACTCAATTTGACGTTCAGCCATTGAGATGCGCCGCTGAGGTATAGCGCGGCGACGTCCGAGCCAGCCATCTGCGTGGCCTTGGTCATTTGTGTGAAGTGTGGCAAAGATCTGAGACGGAGTACAGATAAGAGTTCATCTTGTGAGATGGGATTGTTGCACGAATGGAAGTAAGTCCAGGTGTCAGCAGGAGGAATATTGCAAGCATGATGATGGAAGCTCCGTGCCAAGCTTTTCCAGGTTTGGTTGCTCTTGCGCCCGAAAGCTTGAGATGCGCCTCCGCGAAAGACACCAGCCACGACTTCTTTAGAGTCCTCAGTGTACCGCAAGATGGGAGTAGCCGACTGCAGCCAGATGGCAATGGTTGGTAGGTCCGAGACAACTGGACCAGGGTATCGCTCGAGCCGGCTCGGGGCTCTTGAGAGAGAAACGCCGCGCGCACGACGACACAGCATCACGGAAATGCAACAACGAGGACGCACTGTATCGTTCGGACGACGGAGATATAGAGCAGCGCCCAGTAGCTGTGATCTTGTCCTCGAGAACGCTCACCCTGAGGGAGTCGTGGTGACAGCTCAAACCATTTGTCAGGCTTCCACAAGCACAGCGACTTGCGCAAACTTGAAAAATCCGGAAAGAAGAAAGAGCGTGGAATCCGGCAGCGCCTCCGAGTACAGTACACCATCTTTATATGCAAGAGTCTGATACTGTTGGGTGTGATGGAGGTGACCAGACTCGGAGGCGTCCAAGATCGGTCACACATGGAGCACAACAATTCAAGCTGCTGTCAGGCGTATACCTGTAGCAATCCAGGAGTGGCTGTGAAGTCTGCGAAGTCCTCAAATCAGCACCTGTTTTGTAAGCTCCGCGTCCTTGATTGAGAACTTGTCTGCTTTGCGCCACGATTTTTCATTTCCAAATGGATGGTATGTTCACCGTGGCTGGAAGCAAATCTGCCCTGGCTCTTCCCGGTTTGCTGACAATGGATCTTCTCGGGCATATCTCTCAAGATTCAAAAGATTGGAAGGCATTTCTGCAGCATTGACGACCGCTAAGACATCATTTGCCCAGCAGCCATCGCAGTTCCAAGGGGTTGGACTGGGCAGAGAACGAGAGATTTGGGAATCATGGCTCCAGTGCTTCTCTTTCAATTTCAGAGATAGGAACGTTAGCACCCCCGGGAAAATCCCAGCACCCGTTACGACTGAGTATCTTGCGCAGATGACTTATGTTCGTGACGCTCACTCATGCCGGTCAAGAGCTTGTGATGGCGTCCAGTTTCGCCAAGCATCTGGCTGTACTGTCGCTATGGTATCGTGGGACACAGATTCGAGTTGACATTCCGGTGACTTTTGCCATTGTGCAAGGCTTGGTTGGGAATGAATGGCGGATGGTGATTCTAGAAAACCGCTTGTGTTCGTTCCTGCTACGTGATCGATTCGTGCCCTGCCACAAGGCGACAGAGCTAGGCGCTCGTCTTTGGGATTTGGACGCGTACCCTGTGGGTGCTCCTGGTAGAGGATTTATGGCCTCTGAAGTGGTTACAGACTTGGAGAGCGTTTTTCAATCTCTTTCTGGGGAGCTTTTGACGATAACGCCCCTTGCCCTGCTGCGTTGTTGGCAAGGACCAGGTGCAAGGTAACCGCGAATATCGTCCTTGGCGGTGTGTTTTTGGAATAAATTAGCTTGCAGGTATATCTCGCAAGGAACTAAAGTTCAAGCAAAGCTCGCCTCTCTCAACGTCACTTGTAGTATCCCTTCCAAACAGTCATTCGAGCCCTTTCCAGATATATTCTCCTGTTTGACCGATGAAGTACAAATAAAGTAGTGCATGCCCTGTACGATGTAAGCGCGCTGGCGGCAGCGGAGATGATCCGCTAGCGACACGCGCCGACCCGTCGTTTGGATCTCTGGCAACGACGCTGAATAGCACCGCTCTCCTGTTGGTTAGCACAAACAAGACCAGCATCGTCAGACGGCAGACTTTTCGACAACCGAATCTTGGTGGAGTTGGATAGAAGAAGCAGACTCCTCGGACGACCTGGAAATCCCACCTACATCGAGCTTGCCAAAATCCGGAGAGCAACCGCTGCGTAGGCAAGTACAAGACGTTGTCAATAGACTCGATACAGCATGGCTCGCCGATCGCAGAGGCTTTCTGCCGGTGAGAGTACTCAAGTAAAGCACAAGCGAGCTGTATCTGGTTCTGGAGTCGACATTGCAGAGGCCAAGCGGACCAAAATCCAGAACGCCACACCTACCAAAAGCAAGTACTTCGAAGGATCTGAGGACGAGCTGGACCGGGGAAACGACGATGAGGACGAAGACGACGACACCCCGGCGTCTGAAGAGGACAGTGGATCCGACTTCAATGATGCTCCCGAGCAGGCCGAGCTTTCCGAATCTGGCGAGTCTGCAGACGAGGACAGCGATGTCGATGACGAGGAAGTGGCCCCAAAGAAGAAGAGAACTCCTGGAAAGACGAAGTCTGATCCCGATGATATTGTAGCCTGGAAGCCCGGCAAGAAGACGGGACTGGGACCTGGAAAGCAATTGGTCATCAAGAAGCCGAAAGCCAGACCAGCAGGCAAGATTCCCTACGAGGAAAACACAATTCATCCAAATACGCTACTCTTTCTCGCGGATCTGAAGAAGAATAACAATCGACCATGGCTGAAGCGTAAGTCGTACCTATCCTTCTTTCAAAAGATTCGTTCGTGCAGAAAAGGGAACACGTCTACGGACGGCGATAGTGCCTGCGCCCTGCATTCGGACGCAGAAATCATCCTATCCTCATGCCACGATCATTGTCCACAAACGCGTCCCTGGCCGAGGTTCTCCGAGCACTATGGATCACAATCAACTGGGACTGAGAGGACCTGTCGACAAGCTCGCCGTGGCGATGTGCATTTCCTCTCATTTACGGTGCTCCATCCAGTGCAACTGTACACTGTATGGGTTGCATGCAGTGCATTGAGACGTGAGGACATTCCAATACCCTGCATGACCAGCATATGATAGGGTACGGCCCGCTTAACATGCTGTCGTGGAATGCTCCAAATGATCGCGACAGGGCGATTCCTGGAGCTCGGACGAGTTACTCGTCATGGCACGGGAAGCATCTGAGGGAGTACAGGAGGAGCTCTCCCATCATGGAGCTGCGTGCCGGCCCACACGGGCGACGGCGTTGACCGCGACGGGAGGTCACAGCACGATCGCACGTTCACACGGACGCTCCGGCCCTGCCGTCCGTGTGTCACCAACATGGGGCTGCCAACACATCATACAGCCATGTCTGAAGCTTACTCAAAAGAGCAACGCTAATACCTGCAATCCTGTAGTAAACGACCCCGACTTTCGACAGGCCGAGACCGATTTCCACGGGTTTGTGGAGAAGATGACCGAAAAACTAACTGAGATAGATGAAACGATCCCAGAACTTCCCGTGAAGGATGTTGTAAGAGCTATCCAGCCGAGAGGGTGAGGACTACACTGTTGTTGAGAGTGACTGACGAAACGCCAGATCTTCAGAATCTATCGAGACGTTCGCTTCTCGAAGGATCCAACCCCTTATAAGGTTAGTCACTGGAATCGGGGACGCATTCCCCGTCCACTGGTTGCAGCACAACTGCATTGGCAGGTGCATGAATACTGACGCTAGCTTGCAGCCCTGGTTCTCCGTCGCCTGGTATGCAACTTATACGACCCAGCCTCCCCTTGCACGCGGAGTGGACTTGCTCATTTGGAACAGGTCCCGAACAGGACGAAAAGGCCCATTCGCGGCTTATTATCTGCAGTGTGCTCCGAATAACTCATTCGTCGGTAAGTGTTCCAGCACGTGATATGCATTGAGAGCGCTCTTGTGTGTGGTATGCGAGAGATGGGTATGGCAGCATTGAGTTCGCACCAATTCGGTCATTGGCCGCACAGTGCAGATAGGTCGCGCGCGTCGCAGACCCGTCAAGGACGGCCTTGGGCACTACCACAGGTCCGAAGCTCTTTGGCAACGATCCAAAGAGAACGGACGCTGAAAGCGGTGACGCTGGTGCGAGCACCAATTGACACGGTGACGCTGGTGCGATGTGCACTGATGGAATCTGCCATGAACGACGTCTTCCAGTGAGGACTGTGCGCCGCCCGGGGTATATATTCACACCGCCATGCTCAGTGGAGGCGGTGGCCGTGATCTCCATGCTCTTTCTCGCTGCTGCGTTGCTTTTGCGGCGTTGTGAAGACGTCGGTCGTCGTCTGGCGGCCACGAAGAAGGCTCTCGGGCATGTCTTGGTCGGTGGATGCGGCCATCACGGAGGGACTGCACCCTCATCGATCTTTGCGATGCGCTCGTTGTCTCGAGCAGATTGACAGGGTCGGTACGTTTCGTCGGGTCTGATGTCGTTCGATGGGAACAGAGCATTTGTGTCCTTTGAACAGAAGAGCGAAACCCACCCGATGAGTTCTGACAGCGGCAAGTCTGCAAGGACCGGCGGATTCGCGCCAGTCATACTCATCAACCCTGGTGCCGAACTGCCAGATGTGCCGCAGCTACTGAGGCCATCTTCGGCCCGGCGCGTGCGACATCGATGAAGCGGCATGGAACTGTATCATTCGCGAGTCGCGACGCGGGCAGCAGATGTCAGCGAGCAGCTTCACTTTGATGCTCTGGAATCGCTTGTTTGATGCGCGCGAATTTGCCTGGCTCTTACACGGTCATTGACCAGCTCTTCCTGATCTTTGCTGCGGATCTACCAACCCAAATCCACGAGCATCGCCCTTCAGACGTATGCTGCACCATCGTACGCACCTCTCCGGACAGCTTGTCCTGATTCCGATGGCCGTGGACCGTGGACGGTTTTCTGGGCTCTCCGTGCTAAGAATCTTCCATGCGCTTCCTGCGCTGGCTGCAAGGTTCGCGAATGAACTGGAATGGACGAGGGAGATCGCATCGTTCTCGCATCATCGGTTATGGGAATGGAGAAAACGGACCTACTCTATCAGCTGGAAATGGCGCTTTGTGCAAAAGAGAACAGGAGACCGTCAAGAGGAGGCTCTAGAAACTCCAACAGCGAAAAGAGATGAGCACTGGCTCAGCGCATTTCACGCCAGCTACTGCCTCCTTGTGGATGTTGGTCAAGGTGGTACTCTTGAAGAGAAGAGGCTCGCAAATACCTCCTGACTACCATCGGAGACGTTGTCGAGAACCTACACATTGATTCTGTCAAACACAAGCTGTTCTCGGAAGACCTGCTTGTGGAGGGCCCGCAGATCGCTTCTATGAGCCCTTGAGCTTCTGACGGAGCCAGCGCGCATGAATATCGGCGGCCGATGGCAATGTGGAATTGGTCGACCCACCTAGAGCACTTGCTAGAGAGTTCTGCGCGTTTTCGGTTCAGCAGCGTCGTTTGAAGGCATGGGACAGCAAAGAGCCCAGGGCGCGCAAAGGACACGGTGATCACAGACTTGCATCGAGAGACTCAAGTTCAGACGCGACATGCTCTTGGAGAGGGCTTGCGCTGCCAGGCGTTGAGCAATAAACATTGCGCCGTCTCGACCGTGAATCATCGCCGTGGAGATATTGATATTCGCGCTTTCTTGTCGACGACAACTGTTGCGCTGGACCATCTCTTACTGGATCTTTGCTCTTCGTTCGTTTGACACTTGCTGACTGAATTGCAGGCGGTGGACTCTGGCACCCGGAGGCCAGCCCGACAGCACTCATGAGACGCGACATCGACAGGAGACCGCGTAGAATCAAAAATGTCCTTCTCAACGAGCGCATACGCAAGGAGTTCCTCAACGGAGCTGCAAAGAACAACAAAGCGGCCGTGAAGGCGTTTGTCAAGAGCAATTCGGAGAATGCGCTCAAAACGCGTCCGAAGGTGTGTATGCCCCTTTTTCTTCTTGACCCCCATCCAGCGTTTATCGGTGTTGTCGAGCTCGATATCGTCGTAGTGAGACGTGTGACATGGATCGTTCGTGGTTTCGACGCGGTTCAACGTGTCTGAGGCCTTGAAGCGCCGTGGAAGGCGCTAGGGCGCATTTCAAGGTGAAGTGAGTGAATCGCGGGTTGCTTCCCATCGCGACAGAAAAGATCGAGCGGTCTGAAAGGCTTGATGGAATTCAAATAGCAAACAGAAGGACATGGAAAGACAAGAGCGAAGTTGAGACATGATTTCTGATGGTCGATGATTGCGACCATGGCTCTGCCCACCGGCAAGCCGGACTCCCGCCCGTGTGAGGGTCATCAGGTTTTCTGCCGAGTCACGTTCGGGCAACATCTTCTGACAGTCCGGCCAGCGAGACTTGTCTGGGAAACCTCTGAGCGAGACGATACTAATACTGAAATCGTCTCTCATGGACGGAGCGCCAGTATCAGGCACTCTGTCAACTCCAAGGGGCCAAAGCCTCGGCGCGGTCTTCACAAGCGTTCTGGTCCAGAGCGGGCACACAGCGGAACCAGCCAAACGAGCGAGCGGCACGACGGTCCTTGCGGTTGACCCGCATAGCTGACAGCCTCCTCCCTCGCAACTTGATGGATCCCGCCTGTGCACAGTGCACCCACCCCTTCACATGCAGGCAGCCTGCATGCGGCACGGTCCATCGAATGTCGTTACCATCACACAGGGAGGATTACTAGCGGCCTTCCCTTCTCCATTTCTGCTTTCGACACGAGGCATACGTTAAACGAGAGAAGACAAGATTGCCATTGCCCATCCGCTGACCGTTTTGCTTATCAACAGGGCTTCGACGCCGACCATCCTGATATCGATCTCCTTCGACTAAGGAATTTCACTATCGGCCGCAGTCTTTCCGACGATGAGGTCCTCGGTGAAGGAGGGATGAATCGCATTGCGAGTCTTTTGGAGGCTTTGCAACCTTTCGTAAGTGCTCCCCTTGATGACTGCGGGCTCTCCACCATGATGTGGCTTTTTCGTTCGGGCAAAATGGTATAGGCGTTACTTGGTTCCACGGCGCGTGTGAAACTCTGATTTACAAACTTCACGGCGCACTATGCGGAACATATTGACGAACGAATGGGCACGCTTTGCGGCGCGTAAGTTGAGTTATTACTTGCGCGCGCGAAAGCCGGGCGGGCCTTTCTGCTGGATCCTGTCGTCAATGCTTCTTCATGCACAACGCCGCAGTTATCCGCCCTCCATGACACGGATACTGGTTTGGTGTTGTGCAACGACTGCTCCCCATAAGAAATCTTGCTGATCAATCCGGAACCTGCAGATCACCTATCTTAATTCCGTCGTCATGCCTGATGAAGAGGAAGAGGAAGTGGAAGAGAGTGAAGAGGAGGGTGATGAAGATGAAGAAGGGGATGGGGATGGGGACGACTCAAGCGAGTCTGCATAGACCCGAGCCAAGGTCGAGGTCAAGGTATACGAGGGGAAAGGTCTTTTGGGTAGCACAAAGAATGTCATTTTCTGTCTCTTGCCGCTGCGGACTTTGTTTGGGAGTATGCATCTCCCTGGCGAGCGAGCGTTTCGACGAGCTTTCAGCGCGCTGCAAAGGTGGTTGAAGCTGTATGCTTTGGCAAAGGCAGTAAACTAACCACAGCACAAGAGGAGCAGTGACTTAGCTGGTGCTCTTTCGATTACTACTAACAACAGTACAGTACTACCATCGTGAAGTCAACGAAATACAGATGGCCACGTCGCTGTACCTACTCTACGGCCCATCGCGGCCAAGCACGCATGGTACGGTTCGCCTAAAATGCCAACGGAAATATCTTCTGTGGCTGCATTCTTGCAGAACGGTAACCAGATTCTCTGATCGACACATCCGCCATCAAAGCAAGACATTGCACGTATGGAGCCACGTTCGATAGCAAGCTGTTGTGCACTCACACTTCTTCCGATCAGGCGCAGTAGTCAGGCATGTCATCCTACCTCCGCTCACAGCTAACAAAAGTGTGTGTTGGCACGACTGGCAGAAGTCGGGCTGCCAGGTGTTGTGGGACATTCGCGCAACGGCTCAAACCTTGTCTGCGGGTAGGTGCATTGAAAATATGTCACATGATCAAGCCGTCGTGTACCCGTCGCGGAAGGACAAGGGAGGAAAAGGATCATCGGCGATTTCGCCGTAAGCTGCTGGTGGGTGGTTCACAAGTCTGACATGGGGTGGTGGATTCGTTCGTTTCTTGCGTGAGCATTCCTTCCGAGGATGGTCTCTCGCGCCGAAAGGGTCGGTGAAAGAGGTGGTGAACGCTGGGTGCGGCGACGAGAAAAGCCGCATCAGCATCCATTTTTTTGCGAACGAGGTTCATCCCAGCTCAACAGCAGTAGTGAGCTGGATCCAGCACAGGACGAAGGACCTTTTTTCAGCTGTTTTTGCAGGCGAGCTGAACGGCTTAGGCTGATGGGCTAGCGGGCTCTTAAAGTTCAGAATGGAGTGGTGAACTCGACGACGCTGCTCAGAGGTGGGGATATTCGGCAGACGTTAGGTGGTAAGTAGCAGACTGACCGGGGATGTGCCCTCGTCACGGCAAGATGGAGCGCGCCGGGCCATTCGTTGTGTCACGATAGAAAAGCACAGAGCTCCAGAAGCCCACCTCCACTGCTCCTCATCGTCACTTTTTTTGAGGCGAAGTTCATGCAACTTCCGTGGACTGTCACATTGCTGTCATCGACTAGTGCACGTCGTGCCTCGTGCGACGTGCAGGCTCGACAGAAGTTGTTGACGAGAACCTATGCCCTCTCCTGACAGCTTGATGGAAGCTATGGTCAGCGCTGCAAGCTCATACTCGCACAGCATGCCTCCCATTGAGAGTGGATACCTCAAGAGTCCAAGCGTTTAGACGCTGCCGCTCCCGCGCATATCATGGAGGCCCGTGCCGGTGCGTGCATTCATCAACCGGTGCCCCTTGCCTCGATGCAGCGTTGCGGCAAAGGCAAGCGAAGGACATCCACCAGTCCATCTTCATCAAACGCGTCATCTGCTCGCGTTCCAAGCTTGCGTCCGGCATGCCTGGCTCGTTCGAGAATGAGAATGATAGGCCGAGCAGCGTGAGTGCGACGACCCGGATGTGGTTCAGGAGTGACCTATGTATCACGACCATGTCGAACACAGCATATGATCTTTGCTCGGGTACTTGGCGAGTCGTCAACCCGAACGAGGACGCGGCCCGTTTCGCAGGACATGCGGCGAGGTTCCAGGGATTGGGGGCCTTGATATCTGTCAAAGCATGCGGTCGAAATCAACCAGGTTGGAGGGCACACATGATGTGTGTGGAGTATTGACAAGGTCATCGAGATGTGTCAAATTAAAGTAGGTGTCGAGGGACTGAATGCATGAGGAGGAGATCCTTGGTCAGTTGGAGGGCCCATACGTACCTACATGGACTAAAGGCTCGTTCTGTTGATGCCGATATGCATGCCTAGCCCTTGCGAAGCGGGTAGCGTATAAAGCTTGGGTGTCGCTCTTCGTATGCGCATGCTCTGCCTCGTTCTTATCGTCGTGGACTGCTTTGAAAGTCAGACGATTCATTGTCATCGACTTTGAGTGTCAGCCAACCTGTCGGCTCATACATACCGAAGGACCAGAACACTCTCAAGCCTTGACGAGCCGCAGTTCAAAACGGCGAAACATTTGTCGGCTCATCGATCCGGGTCTTCCTGTAATCCTCGACAACACCGGCGCCGTCCATTCTGGAGCACAAGGAGAATCGACTTCACTCATCACCTCATCCTGAAAGAGTCGTTCTTCGGACCCAGGTAGCTGCCGAATATCACAGAAGAAGGTTGCCGCCATTTCCGCTGGCTAGCCGATTTACAAGGTTGGAGCTTGAAGGTACCCGGTGAGTCTATCTGCTGTCAAAAACAGCAAGTTCACCAGGAAAATCTCGCTTCGCAGTGAGCAGCTGAGCCCACCGCGCTTAAACCTCGGGGCACCGCGGGCTAGGTTAAACTTAGCTTTACGCGGTAGTCGGAACTTTCTACGCCCTGCTCCGAGGTAAGCGAGAGCTAAACTTAAAATCTTAGGAAATACTATTTTTAATATATTATTTTAAATATTAAATTTATTAAATAGAGATAGCTTATTACTTTAAAAAACTTATAGATAGCTTTCTAATAGCTACTAAAAACCTATTAAAAGTCTATTAAAAATCTATTAGAAACCTATTAGAAACCTATTAGAAACCTATTAGAAACCTATTAGAAACCTATTAGAGACCTATAAAATATCTATAAAATATATAATATATAATAATCTATATTAGTATTAGACTAATAATATTTAGATAGTAGAGCCTATATTTTAATACCTATTAGATTTTAAGAGGTTAGGTAGACTAAGGGACCTAGTTTATAGTATATAAAAAGGATAAAGGTGCTATCTCTAAACTATAAACACAAGATAAGAGGAGGTGCTAAGCCTAGACCTTACTTAGTACCTTAAGTATTAGCTAGATAAGGAGTTACTTTCTAATAATACCTATAATTTTTATAATTATTATTAGATTTGGACTCGGATTATCGCGGATCGAGGCCACGAAGGTATCGGTAGTACGTAGTAGAAGATAGAACAATAGGTAGGAACCAACCGTATTGATTGTGTTCGTTATATATCGCAGACTAGAGAAGCTAAGTATAGCTTTATAAGGATTATATAACGTAGTTACGTAACTATTAACCGTGACTATCTAAACTATACCTTTCTAACACTCCTACTTAGGTTATATAGGTAGCACCCTATCCCCTAGGCTATTTAAAGCTACCTCACAAACTCCTAAAATTATAGTCTATTCTTTAGCTTTATTAAGCTATTAGCTACTATCTCCTTTATTGGAATATACTCTATTATAATCTTCCTTTACTACTATAGCTTTCTAATAAAGTTGTAGGCCATATTAATATACTTTAATCTCTCATAGGTATAAGTATCCTTAGTAAGTACTAAGGCTGCTTAGTTGTCGCCTTTAAGCTATACTAGCCTCAATTCTCTAACAGTATTATAGTCTACTTTCACTAGTAGTTAAAATGAGTATTCTCCTACTAATTTAGGACAGCCTAATTCTCTTAGTAATACTACTAGGAACTGAGATTGTTTTGTATATACACTTATAGCTATATACTTAGCCTCTATTATTAATGTTACTATAGACTTCTGCTTCTTACTTATCTAAGAAATTAGTGGTCTATAAAGGAAGAAGATGCTTCCTAGGATTGAGACTCTGTCTGTCTTGTCTATAGCGTAATTAGAGTCGCTATATCCTATAAGCTTTCCTCCTCCCTTCCTAAACATTAGTCTAAGATTAGGGTAGGATCTTAGGTACCTAGCCAATTTCTTTAATGCTTGCTTATGCCTCCTTATAGGATTAGAGGTATATAAGCTAAGTCTCCTAAGGGAGAAAGTAATGTCTAGTCTTGTTATTGTTATAGGCTATATCTAGGTACTATTCTAGCTTTAGTACTCTACCTTATTACACCTTTCATTATATAGGCCTATAGGCTCTAGGCCACTATAGCTGTCTATAGGTGATAAGGTAGGATAGGCTATCTCTTTGTCTATGTTTATCTTAGTAAGGTTTTCTTAGATGAAGTGCCCCTAATCTAGTTTTAGAGTCCTAGCTACTCTATCTCTAGTAATCTTTATTCTAATAATCTTATTAGGTTCTCTAAGATCCTTAATCTTAAATACCTTGCTTAACTCCTTCTTAAACTAAAGGACATCTTCTAGCCTTAGTGCTATAATAGGTATATTATCTATATAGGTTAAGATCTAGATATCCCTTCCTTTATAGATAAGCAGATAAGGGTCAATCTCTGACTGTTAGAACCCTATCTGTTCTAGCTTTAAGACACAAAGCTTGTTCTAGTCTCTTACGGCCTGCTTTAAGCTATATAGGCTCCTAAGGATCTATAAGACTATATTAGGTAGAACTTTAAACCCTAGTAGTGGAATTATAAAGATGTCTTCCTTTAGGGAACTCTTAGTAAATGTATTGTTTACATCCACTTAGTATAGTTCTAAGTCTCTTTTATATATAGTAGCTATAAACACTCTTAGAGTATTATGTCTTACTATAGGGGTAAAGGTTTCCTAGAAGTCTACTCCAAATTTCTAGGAGAATCCTCTTATAACTAGTCTTACTTTGAACTTTTCAATAGCTCTACTAATTAGTCTCTTTATATTAAACACCCACTTAGATATAACTAGGTTTGCTCCCTTTAGTAGAACTACTAGCTTCTAGGTATAGTTGCTTTCTAAGGCTATAAGTTCCTTCTAAATAGCCTCCCTCTATATATATCCCTATTAGGGATCCTAGACTATATCCCTGTATGTCTTTAGGATTAGTACCTCTTGCCTTTAGGTAATAGATAGTGCCACTGCTATAAAAGTAGCCTTCTTAACCTCTTCTAGGAATTCCTCTACCTATACTATACTTGGGTCCAGTTAGGTTATTATTATAAAGAATGCCTTATAGTGTTTTGCCTTAGGTAGATCATCTTTAGGTTCCCTTAGCCTCTTTTAGACAGTAGGTCTTATTACTATACTGTGTATCTTCTCTAGCCTTAGGCCTTTATCTAATATAGATCTCTTCCTTTTCTAAGTCCCCTTCTAATCCTAAGCTTCCTCCTATTAAGGCTGGGGTTCTTATGTGTCCTAATTAGTCTGTTCCTCTTCTAGAGATATAGGCTCTAGGTTTTCTTTTCCTCCTCTTAGATCCTCTATCTCCTAGTACTTACTCCTGTCCTATAGTAGAGGTGGGAGTTATATAAACAATGGCTTTACTATAGGTATATCTATAGGAGATCCTTACTGTTTCTTTAGGGGCCTCCTAACTAGCTTCCTTATTAGTATAGTGCTTAGTTAGTTCAGTTTAGGAACATTTAGCTCTATATCCCCTCCTTTCTTATTCTCGAACTAAACCGTAGTATTATAAGGCCTAATTACCTTTATATTAGGTTCCTAGAAAAGCTATATCTTTATAGTATCTAGAACATAGCCAACAAAAACAGTATCCTTGCCTCTGTTTATTAGCTTGTCTGACCTTATCCTAGCTAGTTGGGATTTGGGATCTATATATACTACTGCCTTATAGCCCTAAACCTTAAAGTGTGAGACTAAGGATTTTAGTCCTAAGAACGCTTCCTTAGGGGAGACTTAAAATCTATTAACTTCTAGTCTATTTGGTAGCACGTTCCTTATAACTGTGTAAGCTTCTAGTACCTCTAGCCAGAATTCAATAGGTATATAGGCTTCTTCTAGCATTGCCCTTATATGTTCTTTAGAGGTTTAGATAGACCTCTCTACTACTCTATTCTAAATAGAGTTGTATACCTCAGTAGTATAGAACGAAATCCTAAATTCTCTCTCCTACTACTTAAGTACAGTAAGGAGCTCCCTTGCTCTATCGCTCCGTACTGCCCTTAGGGGATTCCTAGAGCTAAGCTTAGCTTTTAGTTTCTAAGATTATAAGGCTATTAGTACATCTTCTCTAGACCTTAAAGGGAAGGTCTATCTCTTCCTTAAGAAATTATTAACTATCTTAAGCTACTAAGTGTAGCCTACTCTTGACACTAGTAAGGGACTACAGATATTAATTAATATAAGAGATAGCCTCTTAGGCTTTCTCTAGGTCTCTTTTCCTCTATACCTTTTTATCTTAGCTAGTAAGTATACTCTATAAGGCTAGTGCTCTTTAGGGATAGGAATTCCCTCCTTTAGGTTAGTAACTTTATAGAGATCCTTTAGTAGATTCTCTCTAAAGTGTACAAATCTTCTATACTATAGCTCCTACTAATTTTATAACATTTTAGTAGCTATATAAGTATATTCTCTATTTAATTGGCCTTCTAAACTTAGGTATAATAAGGCCTTCTCTACTAGGGCCTTATTAATCTAGTTAATAAATAGTACTCCTCCTTGGATTCTAGTCTAGATAACTAGTGTTCTAGTAGATAAAACGAGTGTGAATTTTGGTAGTTAGACACTATACTACTAGCTAAATTAGTTCTATAAAACAAGATTGACTCTAAGACTAGGAACAAGTAGGACATCCTTTAGTACAATTTGCTTCCCTTTTCTTCTACCTATAACTGCCTTCCTAATATATATAGTATAGAGGTATCCACTACTAACCTTAATCTATCTCCTTATTTATAGGGGCTTTAGTTCCCTAAAGAGGGATAGCTAGTTAGTTATATAGGATAAAGCATAGGAATTAAGTAGCCAGTCTAATAATAGGTACTTGCCTTTTGCTTTAACAGTTAAATAAGCAACCTTATTAACTTCTTCTCCCTCTAAAGGGGATCTAGATATGTCTGAGGTTAAAGGCTTTACCTCTTAGGCTATAAAGGCCTTCTTAGAAGTCCTCTTTCTTAAGGTCCTTTTTAGGGATTATACTTCTAGGGTAAGCTTCTTTACTAATTCCTTTAGTTCTTCCTTGTCTAGTAAGGATCTCCTCCGTTACCTCTAAGGAGAATTTCTCTTCTTAACCTTATCTATCCTTCTTAACCTAGTAGCCTTCCTTACACTAGGTAGGTCTAGGTAGTCCTTAATTATATAATCTCCTTTATAAAGGTGACATTTGACTTGGAGTTCCTTCCCCTTCCTTACAAACATTGTAGTCTCTTGGTCTCTTACTTCTATTAATTTATTAGCTTCTAGTAACTAGAGGATATCTTCCGGTAACAGTCCCTTCTACACCTAAATCGCTTTCCTTATGCTTTTGTACTTATCTAGGAGTACAAATAGGAGATACTTAATCCTTATCTCTAGGCTCTTATAGTAAGCCTCTCTTTAATTAATCTCTACAATCCTCCTACCTAGATTTCCTAGGTAGATCTAGGCTCCCCAAATAGTATCTCCTTCTTTTATCCTATAATTAACAAACTCTTAGATAATAGCTATTATATAAGCCTCTTAGACCTTACTATACTTT